>JAPPVO010000059.1:40639642-40756763 GCA_030407325.1 Camellia japonica
AAATACGATACTGGTAATCACTAGGCTGGTGTCTACAAGTAGACTCTACGAGTACTCCAAACTTATTTTTACCGGTATTAACGGAAGGCTCACACCTATTCGCGCGATTTTCTGGTCTTTCACCAAGGACACTCAGGCCAACCTATCAAGTTTATCTACACCCCTTATCCGGACTTACCATATATTTACCCCCATTCACATTACCGTGGTTCTCATTATAATATAATCTTTCAAAGTAAAAGTTTTCCAACATATGCCAAGATGCACAAGAAGAATATATAAAAAAAAAAAAAAATCAAATTAAGAAACATGATGCAATAGTTACCCTTTCGTAGCATTTTTCTATTCTCAATCTATATATATATCAATAACAATATAGATCAATCCCATTTCTCATTTCTTCTCTTCAAAGCCATTTCACAAAATATCCATGTGTCTTCAACACACAATAACAATTTTCCAACATGCACAATTCCAATCAATTTGCCTCCTCAAGGCCACAAGTAGTATTTTTCAAACATTAATTGACCATGTTCAATATTCTCACCATTCCATGGTACAAAAAAAATTATCATCCCACACCTATATATACACATCATTTATTTAGTAAAGGCTCTTGATGCAATTCTCCATTTCAATATGTCAAGAGCATCCTCATCTTTTTGCAAAACACATTATGATTCTCTACTCATTCACCTTTTAGTCAAAAGAAAAGAAGAGTTCCGTGAATATTTTCACATTTTTCCAAAATCTCCAATTTCTAGGGTTCTCATCAAAAACCAACATTCTTCCACTTCATGGTGAAACCAAATCAAAATCACATTTTCTTGAGTTTTGTAAAAAGAACGTTCTCATGGATAGGGAAAAAGATTGAGATCAAGACCATTTCTTCAAAACTTTTTCTATATTTGGAGTAAAATCAAAATCAACTCATAAACTACAAAAAGCTTTTAAATCATCATATAGATAGCACGACATGTATATATGACTCAAGAAATCCCTACCTCAATGTTTTGGAGAAGATTGGAAGAAGAAACCCTAGAATCAAAGATGAGAGAGCTTGACTCCCACCACACCAAATGAAGCTCTAGCCTTTGATCTTCAAGATTGGAGAGGGAAGATGGATCTAAACCCAAGGAACTTCAAGAGATCAAGGGTTTTGGAAGCTTGATTAGGGTTTTCTAGAGAGAAGAAGAGGAGGAAAAGGGGTTTAGAGTGAGAGGAGAGAGCCCAAAATGTGATATAAGTTCGGCTAAAAACAAAAAAAAAAAAAAAAACAGAGTTTCGGATTGCAGTCTACCGCACGTTCGGAGCACCTCTTCCTGCACGTGCGGCCCTTCTCCCTGCATGTGCGGTGGATCCCCGCACCTCATCTCGTACGTGCTTTTTAGGCAGTGTGCGACCCTCTGAACCCCAGACTTCACCGCACGTGCGGCCCATCCCCGTACGTGCGGCCCTGGCCCGTCAGCCCAAAATTTTCTGATTCGCTTCCCGGGCGTTCCGGACCTGATCGCACTCCCTCCAGAACAAGTGAGATTCGTCACCGAGCAATACAAGAGTAAGAACTCAAATTCTGAAAACAGTTTCCGGGCGTTCCAAGTTCAAACAAAATAAAAGAAGAACAAAGAGATAAAAGAAAAGGGAGGAGAAGAAAGGAAAGGCTCGGTCATCACAACCTCCCCACCATAAGAAATTTCGTCCCCAAAATAAAAAACAACTCCCGAAAATAATTAAAATCACCAGATAAGAGTGCTCTAAACAACATAGCCATTCTTAACAACATTATCGAGTTGCAACATTTATAGTAATCAACATTTACCACAATTTTCATCATCATTCAATCAAAACAACAATCACTTTACAAGGCACATGGAATAAAACATCTTTTAGCAAAATATCGATCTTCAACAATCTCACACTTAGATTAACAACACTTATATTACACGTGATCAACAACTTAACACTTTTTTTCTTCAACACCAGGGATTCATTACAATTTAAAACAAACATCTAAGCAGACTCAAACAAATCCGGGTACTTGGAGCGGACTTCCGCCTCCCTTTCCTATGTAGCCTCTTCCATCCCATGGTGTCTCCACAACACCTTCACTAGCGGTATAGTTTTACCCTGCAACACTTGTTCTCGGGTGTCTAAGATTTGGACCGGTCGTTTCTTATAAGAGGCATCTTCTTCTACCTCCAAATCAACCCAATCTAACACATGAGAAGGGTCGGGTTCGTACCTCCTAAGCATCGACACATGAAATACATTGTGGACCCCCGAAAGTTGTGGCGATAAAGCTAACCGGTATGCCACTTCCCCGATTCTCTCCAATATCTCAAAAGGTCCAATGAACCTCGAAGACCACTTACCACTCTTACTGAACCTCATCAAACTTCGCCTAGGTGAGATCTTAAGGAACATACGATCGCCCACTTCAAAGAACAAAGGTCGTCTCCTCTTATCGGCATAACTTTTCTGTCGGTTTTGGGCCGTAGCTAACCTCTTTCGGACGAGAGCAACTTTCTCGGTTGTCTCCCTAACAATCTCCGGACCCAACAATGGCTCATCTCCTACCTCGGCCCAACAAATTGGTGACCTACAAGGTCGGCCATACGAGGCCTCAAACGGTGCCAAGGAAGACCTCCCAACCAACCAAGGAAACACAACACCAACTTCTGGCCACAACCAAATTTGGAATACTACCCCAACTCTAAGAACGCCAAGGATACCGAATTAGTCAAGAACACAAGGAAAGGGTCACAAGCTTCTCCTCGATTCACACCACTCACTGGGTCTATGAGACAAGAACAATAGACAACCATGACAATCACACGCACGCCCCGGGTATCCACCACCATTAACCCAAACACTCTCCACGCCCAGCACTCTAACAAGATGGAAACTAGATCCTTACCACAAGATCCTTGGTTACCTTATTTAAGGAAAAGGTTACAACAAAACTCAGCCAGTGACATGACTCCGATCTAACAAGTTCTTACAACGCCCAATAATCCACATAACTAAACGTACGAAACTCGAGATTTAGAAATACAATCAAGGTCGTTACACCATCACAACTATAAGGGTAGATTAAGTAACAACTCAATTCCAAAAGAAGGTTTTCATCTTTTTCTCAATTATTGATAAAAGTCATCTTTTTACATGCAAAACATTTTCTCAAAGGTGTTCCAAACTCACACCGGTCACAAGTCAAAAATGCATTTTCTTCCTTTCAAGCAAAAATCCAAAATTCGTTCATTTGAATTTCCACTCCATCGTAACAACCGGCGGATCCCTGCCGTTAACCAACAACACCCATCACCCACATGGTGATGACACAACCGTAACAACTTAACATAGCATTTCCACAATGTTAATTAACAGAAATACAACAACTATACCATTCCGTTCGGCCAATAACATTATTATTACCACACAAGATAACGACAAGATCACATAAACTAGTTAAAATAGGAATTGTTTTTGTCATCTTAAAAGAAAGAAAATCTCTTTTTTTTTTTTTTTTTTCATTTTCTCCAGAATTTCATTTGACTTCATGTTGTTTTCCAATGAAGGATTTGTGTTATAAACTTCGAGTAAAATCATTTATTTTGTAATTATTTTCCCAAAACAAGCCTTAAAATCTCACCCCAAGGGTTTTAGTTGAAATAGAAATGCCATGAAAGTTTTTAAAAACCAACAATCACTTATCAATTTATCTTCTCGACTACACCCGGTGAATTCCACCATCACCCAATCACATCCGTCACACTTACAGTGTTTTCACAATGAGACAACCACATCTTCCAATACAACAATAATTAGAAATTAGAAATAATCACGGTGTTAAATGGAACAATGCAACACACATAACTTTCCAAACTCTGAATGTTCCGTACCAACACAAACATTAACTAAAAAGAACAACAGTACCCAACAGCCTATGAGTATTCCCAATCTAGAAGCTAACACTCTACCTCGATTCACGATTTTTAAAAAAAAAAACGTACATAGAGATGCGCGCACCGATAACCACACACAAACGCAAGGCCCAACGCTCTAGGCACAACCCACGGCACCACGCCGCCTTCTAGCCAAATTGTGCTAATTTTCCAAAAGCTCAACTTTACAACCCACATCTAAACCATTCTAAGGTGACTATTTGTCACCTACCTTGATACCACTCAACTTAACTAATCACCCGAGAGTTTCCGCTCCCGGTCTTCAAACACCTACATACCATTCCCAAAGGAATTCTATTCACACGCCTAGGTGGCCAACAAACTCTTATACTCAACACAAGACCGAGTAGGTCAACGGTGATCATGCGATCTGGGTTACCCAAGACAATTCTTACCAATGGTACACTCGTCACTTGAGAACACAAACCATTCGTCACTCTAGTAATACTTCAAGTATCTACCCACGAAATTCTTTTCCCCACTCAAATCTCAACCAAAACCTAACAACACTACAAGCTCATTCCACACACACCTTTATTAACTCACAATCAACCTTGACACAACACTAACCTTATTCATGGTCGATAGGACCCCAAATGAACTCACAAACCAAAAATTTTAAAACACTAAGTAGCACACACATGCACCATTCTCACTACCCGAGGTGTAAACCTCATATCCCCTTAGACATTCCTACGTCATTTCCACCAATCTTCACAAAACTCTAAGGTCTCACACTTCCTCAAACTTAACACAAAAAAGCTTTTAAAATTTTGGCCCTCATCCTAACACTACGTTTGTCACAAAAATTCCACAGACTTCTCAATCCCCATCCACAATTTCTAAACAAAACAGAAATCAAAGGCCATCACAAGACCATCACAAAATTCAACAGTTGATACACAATAATACTAGGATCACCAATTCCATTTACACATTTCATCACACATATATAACAAGGAATTTAAGTTTCATTAGCAAGCCCCAACACGTGAGGGTAACAAACAACCATACATACATAACACATAACTACGGCACCTTAGCATCCTACAACACACCGATCAATCACAAAAGCCTCACAATTTATAACATAGATTTTTAAAACAAAAGTCCCTCTCAAGGGTAATACTACTGCGCTGGTTTAATAGTCGACCCCTGCGAAGCTTCCGAAGCCTGGCCTCTTCAAGCCTGATTCCAATAACGTCCCCAACTGGACTAACGGGACAAGGTCCAACTAGATTCAGAAACACCCGAAGGATCTACACGCAAAGGGAAAAAACGTCTAGCATGGCCCCACTGACCACAGTCAAAACAAACAACAATCCCCCAACTCTGAACTGATTTGGAGCCTAAACCTCACTGGATCCCTCGACAGACGGGCTCGAAACCCTTGATGAAGACAAGGACCGAGCCTGGGAGTGAGCATGCACTTGCCTCCACCTCTTGCTAAGTCTAGTGTGCTTATGAACTGTAGGAGTTACCGAAGTGGCCTCCTCCCTAACTCGACCAACATTGCCAACCACGGCCTCTGCATAGGCCGCCACCTCAACCAGATCAAAATAATTCTTCCACATAGATTCAACCACCTCCTCCCGGATATCATCACGCAACCGCCTCTCAAACTCATAACAACGACGCTCCTCTGTTGACACCAATTCTGGAACGAATCTCAACAAACTAGCAAACCTCATCTCAAACTGGGCCAAAGGAGTAGCACCCTGGCGCAACTCGACAAACTGTTCCATCAACCTTTCCCGAGCAGAAGGAGGGAAATACTTGGCCAAGAAGGCCTCGGTAAACGTAACCCACGTGGCACCTACGGTTCCCTTCACGTACTTCCACCAATAATTCGCATCCCCTCTCAATTGGAAGGTCGCCAAAGAAACCCTCAACCCCTTGTCCTTGACTCTGAGCATGTCAAGAGTCTTGGTAATCTGTTATAACCAACTCTCCACCTCCAGCGGTCTTGTCTCTCCCAAAAACTCCGGTGGATTGGAGCGAAGAAACTCCTTAGTAAGCTTGATGGTACGCCCGTTGTCCCCCTTATTGTGAGCTAGAGCATCTTGCACCGCTCTCACGACCTCGCGTGCAACTTCCTTGCTGACAGCCGATGTTGTAACGACGGGTGCTAGGGGAACCGCCATGCCCCTGCCGACACTCCTATTACTCATCCATCCTCTAGCTCCTCATGTTCGAATCCTTCCTGACATCCTAATTAAGGAATAAAATAGCTAACTTAGCACATAATTCCAAATGTGCTCGCAACTTGTCTCACACGTTAAACTAATACGATTGTATACATTCTAACACACAAACAATTCGATCCACTCCACATAAGCATGTAGTCACATAAACACATACGAATTATCCTTCAATGATGAGATTCGTCCCACGAGAAACCAAGAATTCTTAGTAAAATGAGTATTGATCAGGTACCCTTCTAATAAGACCTCAAGGAATCTCATAGGAGCAAACCCACATAGTCACATAAGCATGCTATCACATAATCACATAGACAAAACATTTCCTAATCATGCGAAATGACCCATTGTGGTATATCAACCACTTCCCGCGAGCCCCAAGTATTCAAACCCGGTAGCTCTGATACCAAGTTGTAACGCCCCGAAATAATCCGACATGAACCACCCACATTGATTAACATTCACTAAACAATAACAATAATCCTTTCATCTTTACATAGTAAACAAGAGAGTTATACAAGAGTTCACATGCGGATATACATTCAACGATAAAAGAATTACATGAATTTATAGCAAGTGAGGCATCAAATTTTCGAAACAATAAAATGCCCCTAAGGGCTTACATCTTCTAAGGCAATAGTCCGGTTACACAAAATGGTCTCTCGGACCCAAACACTTTAGCCCTTGGCTTACAAAAAAAATATCACAACAAAATAAGAGCTAAGCTACTCTTCACCAAAGCATATCCACGCCCTTAGCTTGGTGGGATCACCACATCTTTACCTGCACCAAATCCCATAGGGGTGAGCATAAAGCCCAGTAGAGAATTCTAACAAAGTATATACAGTTATGCCACATCTCAATAAAATATAAATACTCATGTTATGCCATGCTCTTTTAAAGAAAATTTCATTTCATGCTCTTCTTAAAATTTCCATTTCAATAAGAATTAGCAATCTCAATTTTTCCAATAAAAGCTTGCCATCTCAACACATTTCAAACTTCCAGTTTTAATCAGTAGGGGCGGTAAATACGGCACTGGTAATCCCTAGGCTAGTGTCTACAAGTAGACTCTACGAGTACTGCCAAACTATAATTTTTACCGGTATTAATCGGAAGGCTCAACACCTATCCGCGCGGTTTTCTGGTCTTTCACCAAGGACACTCAGGCCAACCTATCAAGTTTATCTACACCCCCTATCCGGACTTACCATGTATTTACCCCCATTCACATTACCGTGGTTCTCATTATAATATAATCTTTCAAAGTAAAAGTTTTCCAACATATGCCAAGATGCACAAGAATGATATATAAAAAAAAAAAAAAAAAATCAAATTAAGAAACATGATGCAATAGTTACCCTTTCGTAGCATTTTTCTATTCTCAATCTATATATATATCAATAACAATATAGATCAATCCCATTTCTCATTTCTTCTCTTCAAAGCCATTTCACAAAATATCCATGTGTCTTCAACACACAATAACAATTTTCCAACATGCACAATTCCAATCAATTTGCCTCCTCAAGGCCACAAGTAGTATTTTTCAAACATTAATTGACCATGTTCAATATTCTCACCATTCCATGGTACAAAAAAAATTATCATCCCACACCTATATATACACATCATTTATTTAGTAAAGGCTCTTGATGCAATTCTCCATTTCAATATGTCAAGAGCATCCTCATCTTTTTGCAAAACACATTATGATTCTCTACTCATTCACCTTTTAGTCAAAAGAAAAGAAGAGTTCCGTGAATATTTTCACATTTTTCCAAAATCTCCAATTTCTAGGGTTCTCATCAAAAACCAACATTCTTCCACTTCATGGTGAAACCAAATCAAAATCACATTTTCTTGAGTTTTGTAAAAAGAACATTCTCATGGATAGAGAAAAAGATTGAGATCAAGACCCATTTCTTCAAAACTTTTTCTATATTTGGAGTAAAATCAAAATCAACTCAAAAACTACAAAAAGCTTTTAAATCATCATATAGATAGCACAACTTGTATATATGACTCAAGAAATCCCTACCTCAATGTTTTGGAGAAGATTGGAAGAAGAAACCCTAGAATCAAAGATGAGAGAGCTTGACTCCCACCATACCAAATAAAGCTCTAGCCTTTGATCTTCAAGATTAGAGAGGGAAGATGGATCTAGACCCAAGGAACTTCAAGAGATCAAAGGTTTTGGAAGCATGATTAGGGTTTTCTAGAGAGAAGAAGGAGGAAAAAGGGGTTTAGAGTGAGAGGAGAGAGCCCAAAATGTGATAGAAGTTCGGCCAAAAACATTAAAAAAAAAAAAACAGAGTTTCAGATTGCAGTCTGCCGCATGTGCGGCGCCCTTCCCCGCTCGTGCAGAGCACCTCTTCCCGCACATGCAGCCCTTCTCCCTGCACGTGCGGCGGATCCCCGCACCTCATCCCGCACGTGCCTTTTAGGCAGTGTGCGACCCTCTGAACCCCAAACTTCACCGCACGTGCAGCCTCACTCCCCACACGTGCGGCCCTGGCCCAGCTACCCAAAATTTTCCGATCCGCTTCCCGGGCGTTCCGGACCTGATCGCACTCCTTCCGGAACAAGTGAGATTCGTCACTGAGCAATACAAGAGTAAGAACTCAAATTCTGAAAACAGTTTCCGAGCGTTCCAAGTTCAAACAAAATAAAAGACGGACGAAGAGATGAAAGAAAGGGGAGGAGAAGAAAGGAAAGGCTCGGTCATCACATCTGTGTTTTTGCCTCGATTTTTTTGGCTTCTCTCCTATTTTAGCTAACTTTTTCCCACTCTTTCCTCATAAGTCTTGACACTCTCTTTCTACTCTCTCTTTTCTCTAATCTCTCTCTAAAACAACACAAAACCTTACAAATTTCATCATCCAACTAAATCCATCAAGATTTTGATGCCAGTTCTTTGTACCAAAACAACGAGCGTATCGAAAGCTACATTTTGACCGATTGAATAGAAAATCTAGAAATGTTGATAATTTGGGGGTTTTCTTCTTGGCTCTCCTCTTCTCTTTAAGATGTAAGGATTTCTTTAATTCTCTTTAATGTAATGTTATAGATGGGTATGTGATCTATTTTATTGTATCAAAATTTAGGAATTTTATAAAGATTTATGAAATCCATATTTGTATGCACACTTATGCTTTGAGGTATATTACGAAATCCATATTCTCATTCTCCATTTATGCGTGTATTGAGATTTTTTAATCATGTTAATGCATGAAAATGGTGAAAGCCCTAAAATTTGTGAAACCCTTAGAGTCCATTTGTTTTGGGAGATAGAGGAGGGAATGTGATTGAGATGGAGGTGGGACCTATTAATATTGTGTTTGTTTTAGCATATGGAGAGGGGATTCATACACTACAACAAAATTGATTTTTTACGACACTATATCAACGACATACAATAAATGTAAGTCATAGTTTCTCATTTTTATGACTTCCTTTTTTTGCATGTCGTAAATAATTTTTCAACCACGGCATGTCTGTTATGTAGGTCGTGAATGGTAATAACGATAATTTTTTTACGGCTTGCAATGTTAGCCGTAAATAATAAAACTTTCTATGATATGCATATTGCATGCCGTTAATACATCAGCTATACATGACACATATACGCCAGCCGTGAAAAGTATTGCACTTTTTACAACGCACAATTTATGTCATGAATGGTATAACCAAAAAAAAATAAGCGCCAAAATAAAATTTATGGCGCCAATCACCAAATATATATATATATTAGAAAAAAAACATATACATCAACTGTTTGGCTTCTAATAGCTTCTAATCATAAGAGAGACTGGTTCGAAGGGTTTCAATCTCTCTTTGGCGGCAGCGGCGATCAATGGTACGACGTTTGACAGCGGTGAAAATCAACGGTACGCACTCATCTCTTCTCTTCTCTTCTCACTACAAGAAAAAGCACATTCGGTGACCAAATTTCCTCACTAAAAAAAATTTGGTCGCTAAAAGTATAGCTTTCAGCAACCAAAACAGCATTAGTAGCCCAAAGTAAAGCTTTTTGGTGACTAAACAATTTTAGCAGCCAAAAGTCTACAATTGACGACTAAAAATAAGTTTGGTTGTTGATTATATGGGTTTTAGTGACTAAAAATTTTTTTGTAGCCTAAAGTAAAGCTTTTTGGCGACTAAAAAAATTTAGTAGCCAAAAGTCTACAATTGGCAACTAAAAATAAGTTTGATCGCTGATTATATGGGTTTTACCAACTAAAAAAATTTTAGTAGCCAAAAGTAAAGCTTTTTGGTGACTAAAAAAATTTTAGTGGCCAAAAGTTTACAATTGGCGACAAAAAAATAAGTTTAGTCACCAAACGTGGTCATTTTTAGCGACTAAAATTATTTTAGTCGCTAAAAGTTAATTTTTTATTTTTATTTTGCTACTAAATAGTTTATTTTACATAAATATGGGTGTATGTACTATATAAATAATATATGTCAAATATACAGTCACGTGGTGCTATAGAGGCGTAGTGGGAAGAGTGTGGTGCATAAGGTTTATGGTGTAGAAGGTTGGCGGTTCGAATCCCCGCAAGAGCGGATCAAATTATTCTACAACAAATTTTTTTTTTTTTTCACATTTGAAGCTTTTGGCTACTAAAGGTGTTGGTCGGCGATTCCTTAACTATTGGCGACTAAAACATTGGTCGGTAAATGTATAATTTTAAAGAAATATAATTGACTATTGGTGACCAAAATTTTGGTCGCTAAAGACTTGCTTTTTGGCGACCAAAGGTTTTTTGGTCGGCAAAACCCTCGAAAACCTTTCCCGACAGGGTTTTGGTGACAAACGTAGCGACCAAAATTTTTGGTCGTAGAATGTCATTGGCGACCAACAAACAGACAATTGGCGACCAATATTTTAGTCGCTAAAAGTGACTTTTTTTTTGTAGTGTCTATGTTGTTGTATCAAAGGTGTTCATGTTGTCGTTGTATCCATCGCCGTTTTGTTCTTCGTCTCTCTGCAAAACTCTTTGCTCACTTCCATTTTCTAACTCGGTAGTCGTCTTCAAACTCGCCAGAGATAAGTTTTGCGGCTTCTATTAGCAAATCCAGATTTCCCTTGCTCAATCGCTATTCATCTCCAAGCACATAAATTGTTTTTCCTCAACAATTTCAGATTTTTCCTCATTTTTAATTTGAACAGGATTTGTTCAAACATTTTTGCATTTTCTTAAATTTTGGTCTGAAAACTTGTTTTCATAATTTTTTATTTTATTTTTTAAAAAAACCACATTTTATTTCTAAATATGCTTTTAATTTTGGGGTTTTTGCAAAACAAGGTCATCTTCCTTCTATTTCAAGATAATCTTGTGCTGTAAATATATATATATATATATAGAGAGAGAGAGAGAGAGAGAGAGAGAGATTTGAGAAAGAGAAAGAATTTTCCAAAACCCATGTGAACTTGCTGAGGGAAACCTCTTATCCAACAGAAAAAGAGCAAAATAACAAGTCAATTTTAACTCTCTCTTTCATGAACAGAAGATAGAGAGCTGGCTTGGTTTGGTATTCTTTGTTGTAACGATAATGATATGGGTTTGATTTTTTATTTATTTATTTATTTATTTTGAGTTGAAACCTTGCAAAAGATTAAAAAAAAAAAAAAAATTGATTTGATAAAAAAATGTAGCTTTTTTATCATTTGACATAAATTTGATAAAATTGTTGGAACACAATTTTAACCAAGTTTATTTATTTATTTTTTTATTTTATTTTTTTTATCAATTTCAAATTAATGAAATATTTGATTAAAGATTAAAGATGGTCTAACAAGTCAAAAAATAAAAAATAAAAAATTGTTCAAGTCTAATGTCTCATCAATTTATTTTTTTAATTTTTTTTTTATATTAATCATTCCAACTTTCTATCTTGTGTGGTTTGGTTTATTAATTGATTTAAATTGTGATCTCCATCAAGTGTTTTGTCTTTAAGTTTAAGTTTGCAATCCCCAAGTGTTTCAGAAAAAACTTGGAACAGAGTCTTTTTTGTTTTTGTTATCAAGAAGTCCATATTTATTTATTTATTTTTATATTTTAAAACCCAAGTCTTTCATTTCACATGTTTCTGATATACTAATATACATATTTTCCTTTCTATTCTACCCCCTCTTTGAACAATAATTTACTGTTTGATTGCTGAAGAGTAGTGTGTATGCAGTAGGAAGCAAATAAATAACTTCATATCCTACACCAATCACATGATGAGATGATGATGTTGTTCATATAAAATAATATGATTTTTTTTTATTAAAAATTTCATCTATACTAACTACCATTGACTTGCCCCATATAAAAATTAGTGGTAAAATAAAATAGAAGTTTCATTTTGTTTTAAGAAAGACCAGTAGACTTGCATAGAGAAAAGGATGGTTCTAATTAGTTGGGCTCTCCTAGCATAGGATCCTAACAAACTCTCAAACTAATTCTATTACAATGTATTTTGAGATCCACATATGTTAAATTGAGGCTGAAGTGCTGTAGTGTTAGCTGTTGCTCTGTTCTGGGCTGAGGCATGGGCTATGGCCTGGCTGGTCTAGGTTGTGGCTTGGCTGAAGACAGTGGCTGAACACTAATCTGCTGTAGCTGGCCCTTCGACTTCTGAGGCTGCAGCTCATGCTACAGCTTTGTCTTGGATTTGGTTTGTGGCTGTAGCAGCTTGGCTCGCTGAAGCTGAAGTACTTTATTATTCTACTGTTGTTGTTGTTGTTGCTGTTATTGTTGTATTATAGTCCAATACATAATTATTCACTCTTTGTTTGCTTCTTGGGATGGGATGGAGTAAAAATGACTGTGAAGGACATTATGATATTATTTTTTACTTTTTCTTACTGTTCCCGCCAATTGATTTTTTTCCAGAGTTGCATGATTTATTTTCTTGCTGATGTCATTGTGATTTGTGGAAGGGCTTGCAAATAATTTAGAATGACTTGTGAGACATTAAATTTGTGTTTGTCTGCATGCTTACTTGTTTGTAAGGAAATCAAATGTAATGCTACTCATCTACCTTATGGTATTGATTTTCATAGAAGTTGAGACTTGGGATATGCACGGTTTTGTGATTGGCTTCAAATTCTTCACTTACATCTTGTTACCTTCTCCTTAGATGGCTATTTTGCTTTTTAGATTTTAATCCATAATAATTTCAATGAGGAACGTCAGGTTGATTATTTAATTCATTGTTTCAGTTGAATTGAAATCTGTCTATGTAAGGAATTTTCCCTCTACCAGTTCTGCTGCTGATATTGAGCTAGAGTTTAAAACGTTTGGTAGAATCCTGCCTGATGGTATATTAATCAGGAACAGGAAGGTCAGTTTTTGCTCTATGCCTTTTTTAATCACGTGCTTTAATGCATATCTGAAAGCAATCTAAAATAGCAATTGATGTGCAGGACATTGGTGTATGCTACGCCTTTGTTGAGTTTGAAGACCTCCATGTTGTTCAAAATGCAATCAAGGTTTGAATTCCGTCTTGATTGCAATTAATCAGTCGTGTTTTTATAAATTTTGTTGTTCAAGTGGATGTCTTTGCGTTTGATGCAATTAGTCTAGGTCAGCTTATGCTGACACCATAGTTGAGTTGTAATCAAGATTTTTGCCTCGCTTCATGTTATGAATTATGATTTGATGATTCTATTTTTCTCATTGGCTAGCAAATATTTTTCTTCTATATGTTTAGTTTGTGTATATGTTTTTCAGATAATGACACTACAAGAAAATGCACTTTTGGCGATTAAAATTTTGGTCGCCAAAAGTAAGGTTTTTAGTCGCCGAAACCTTTTCCCGACTAAATATTTTGGTCGCTAGATTTGTCGCGAGAAAATGGTCGGGGAAGGTTTTGGTGACTAAATTCTTTTTAGTCGCCAAAAGTCCTATAAATGGCTACTAATGTTTTAGTAGGGAAAAGTACGAGGTATTGGCGACTAAATATTATTTAGTAGCCAAAAGTCATAAATTGGCGACTAAATATTTAGTCGCCAAAAGTTTTCAAAATAAAATTAATTTTCATTTTCAGCGACTAAAACTTTTAGTCGTCCAAAGTATCATTTATTATTAGCTACTAAATATTTAGTCACCAAAAAAAATTAATTTTCATATTTTTTTTTAGCTACTAAACTATTTAGTCGCCTAAAGTCTCATATATTTTTGACTACTAAATATTTAGTCGCCAAAAAATCTTTGGTTTGTTTTTGGCTACTAAATTTTTAGTAGCCAACAAGTTTTATTTTGTTTTTTTGGCTACTAAACATTTAGTCACAAAAAACTTTATTTAGTGTTTTTTTTTTAATTATTAATTTCTGCACAATTTGTATTTATTTCGTGCAAGCTGCACCCTGTATATAAACAAAACAATACATATGTCTATTTCTATTTCACTTTCAACCATCAAAAAATTTGGTCTTGTAACATCAAATTCTATACAAACCAAATATAACCCAACCCCAAAAAATAATTCCATACAAACAGATAATCATACAAAAATGATGTCCTTCGTATACAAAAAAGAAATATCAACTAGTAATCTATACCACCAGAAAATAACTTCATCTCTGTTGGATCAACAACTATTGCAGTAATTGGTAGTGGAAAAGCTCGAGTTTGTAAAAGTCTTCCAGTAACAAGGTCCCATACCTACAATACGAAAATAAGTCATTAGATAATTCACCCATCGAAGTCTACAACTTTTCCCAGACCTTAACAAACCTGAAAAATGAGAAAAAGAAAGAAAGGACATGTGTTAAGTGTAAGACAAACAAATGCACCAAGCAAATGAAACAAAAAACTTGGAAGAAGGGTTTCAGCCGTGGTTTTTTAAATCATTAATCGTACCAAACAGTTTTTTAGCAATCGAATAAACGATATTGACTATGAATTAGCTATGAACTCATAGGTATCAGAAATGTCTAATAGGCATTTAATTTTCATTCTAACTAGTATATCAGAAGTATTAGTAACGAAAGAATAAAAATTCAATAAAATTCTGTTCACTATTTGGCCACTTTCATGCCCACCCAATAATAGGAGATGCAACATGCTTCTAATTTTCAAGAAAAATCGAGATAAAGTGACGACATGACCACATGCTTTTAGACAATATGCGGCATCACGTTGGAATTTGCCATCCCACCAGTGGTATTGTTTGATGTAGATGATAGAGCTACTTATAATTTTATTTTCTTTTTTTCATTTCTAAAAATTTGTATCAAGAGTGTTTTGTATAGTTTTTGTTTACAATTTATAAAGCAGAAATATCTTAAATAAGTTGAAAACAACTGATTATTAAGAAACAAGAAATAAGTACTTTTAGATTCTGCTTTCTAATTATGAACATTCAGCTTAATTAAGAGTGTATAGTAGCATTTGGCAAGATGGTTGGGATTTATTTAGATAATTAAAAAATAAGTTAAAAAGTCAATAAAATAAAATGTCATATTCAAAATTTCACTTTCTCTCCTATAAAATTACAAAAAAAACCAAAAGTTTAACATGCAAAATCCCAAATCAATAACAACCCAAAATCATCTAACTTGTGCAGCTTAACATGCATAAACATTCTAAGTATGCAATGAATAACAGAAGCCATGCACAACAAAAAAAGAAAAACAATGACTGTGAAACAAAGTTGTCTAATTTGTAAGTAGAAATCTTCATGTAATATTAGCATAGTGATGCTGGACGTTCAGCAAAAGAAAAAGAAAAGAAGAAACCCTTACTCTCTTATCTCAATATCCAAAATTCAACTCAATATCCCAAACCATTACACAAAAAGCCTATTTATATGTATCCAAGAAACCCTCAATTAAGAGATACCAAAAATAAACTACAATATTAAAGTTTAATAAAACAATAAAACCTAATAAATATAAACGAATGCTAAAAGAAATTATTAAATTCCTAATCTTCATCCAATTTCTTCTCATTAACCATCACATAGTTCGGAACAAATAGCAAAATCATTTGAGAAAGAAAACAATCAAGAGTAATACAACATTAGTGTTCTTATTCCTACCATCCAAACCACATATAAAGTTAATAGGGATTGGATAGTAATATCAACCAAACGGAAAATGTTCTCTTTCTATAGCTTCTCATGAACAAAACATGGCAAAATTATGAATATCTTCAAGGAGACATCATTTCTTTAAGTTCCAGGAATTAGCAAAATAATAGACGCATAACTTCTATCAAATGGATTAATAAGTCCTACCCACAAATCTGAAGGCAAAAATGCTAGACCACAAATCCACTTTCTGTCCCATTCTAACCTTAATTGAATGATTTCTCCTTCTCTTTCTTTGCCCCTCCCCACCCGCAAACCATGCAACAAACATAGTATGGGATTGGGTTCCTTAAATTTATTTGTGCCCATTTAATTGGATTACTATCTGGTTTTGGGATTGGTTTCTCTCTGTTGTAAGTAAAGAATTTCATTTGTTCTATTACTTGATTTGATTTCATCCTCTGGTCTTGCCACATTGGCATCATACAAGTCTTGGGATCCCCATTTGCTTTGTTTCAATTTGTGTAGTAAGCGTACCAAAATTTAATCTCGTTTATTTAAACAAAATCTCTATATATAGGCTTGGAAATTTTACACTGTTCTTCAGGTTCAGAGCACATTTTAATAGAGCTAGCTAGCATGCTTCCTCATGTTCATAGGACCAATTGGTGTTCTCACATAGTATGATCATAAATCTAGTTGGAGTTTTCACATTATAACTTATGCTTTCTGATGAACCCTATCCTTATTAGAATGAATGAAACGGAAGTTGTAAAAAATGATCAATTTCTTTTGTGGTCCACCAATAATTCTTCCCCAGGAGAAAAGAGAAAAAAGAAAATTAAACGTTGCTCAAGTCAAGAGCACTTGTCACTGGATATTTGAACTCAAGTCCAATCTATAGAATTGTCTATTGGATTTCTCTGTAACTTACAGCGAATATGTAATAATTTGAGCACTGAGAGTGATTACTTGTACTTCTGTAGGCATCCTTTCTTTTGGTCAGATAAGGTTATCCTAAAACCCTACCTAACTCGACACCTAGTTAAGATGATGTTCCACTTTTGTATTGAAGGAACCTTACAGAAATTTGTCTTCTTTTATGACTCCATGGGGCTTGGCTAATTATTCAGTTGTTTGATTTGCGATTAATGTCTATCTCTCTAATGATCTTCATTAATGTCTATCTGTCAATAAAATCACAATACTCTGTAACAGAGTTACAATGGTGTACATATATTGGTGACCATGTTCAATTGTGAAAGCAGATTCAAACAGATTCAAACACTTGGTGACCATGTTCCAATTGTTTCTGATAAATTTTTCACTTGAGCATAGAATCAAACACTTGGAGGGCAAAAAATTTAACAATCCACATATCAAACAAACAATCACCTAAACCAATGATCCAAATTCAGAGTTTATGATCTAAATTTTTTAGTCACTAATTACTTTTATAAATCCCTCAAAACTTTAAGGCCTCAAATGCAATGGCATAAAAATTAATATAAGGGAAGTTATATGATACACGCATAGATGAAATCTCTCAAAAGAAAACTCATTTATCAATGTCTTCCTCCCTCAACAAACAAGGATCTTTCCTCAATCAACTCATCAAATTTGTGATTGATCATATCGCTGAGTTTCGAGGAGCAACAAAAATAATAAGAGTACAATAATTTATTAAAAAAAATCGAAGAAGATCAACAACTCATTTACAAGGACATAGATTCATGAGATATCAACAATTCAGCACAATCCCAGAAAGAACATCATCTAATTAATCCCACAATCATTCCCAGACTGATTTAATCATAACCCTCTCGCAAAATCAACAAATTAACTGAAAAAGAATAAACAAAATCTGAAATTTGAAAAAGATCGAGAGTAACAACCCATCAAATAAGATAAACCAACAGTGTCTTTTTGTCAAACACTTTTTAGGCAAACAAACCTATAATCTTAGAGCCCATCATGATCTAATATATAACAGGACAGGAGATAATAGTGTAAATACACCTACCTAACAAAATATAACCATGAAAATAGTAATAAATTAAAAATATAAATATATAGAACCCAAAAACCAAATTTGAACTAATCAAGTGAACCCAGAAAAAAATAATAATAGACCATAGATAATGAACCCAACAAAATACTAAAACCCAGATGAATTAAGCAAATGGTATTACTAATCCGTAAAAAAATAAATGAAAACCTGGAAGAGCGGGCATGGTGCAAGAAGCGACGGGCTTGGGCGACTTCTCGACCTCGACAAGGCACGTACGGCAGTTTCCGGCAATGGAGAGACGGCTGTGGTAGCAGAATCTGGGAATTTCGAAGCCGGCGACCTCGCAGGCCGGTAGAACGGTCATCCCCTTTGGGATTTTTATAGCCATCCACGAACACCTCGATCGCGTCTTCCAGGGTTGGAGAAGTGGACCCTAGCTCCTCCCACTGGGGTTCACTTTTGGAGATCATCTAGCAGAGGCTGGGCTTCAGTAGCAGCTTCTGGCTTCTGGAGCTCAGCTGTGGAGACGATGGTTCGAACGATGGCATATCTAGGGTTTGGAGATTGGAAACTTAGGGCTCTGGAAGCTAGCAACCCCAACCCCATCTCTCTCACTTACTCTCTCTCTCTAATAGTGGAAAATGTTTCCTCTGTCTGTTGTGTTGGCAGATCGAATTACGGGGGGTTGTGATGTGTTCTGTTCCGGATTTGGGGTGGTGTAAATATATATTACACCGGAGAGATAGAGAGAGCGGGCATGGTTTCGTTCCGAAGGGAGAGGAGCACCGGAGAGAGAGAGACGCTGAAGAGAGAGAGAGACAGAGGCGCCAGTAAAATTTTGGAAACCAAATATATATATATTACACCATTAGCGACTAAATTTTTAGTCGCCAATTACTTTTATAAATCCCTCTAATTTTTATTTTTATTTTTTGGCGACCAAACTAATTTTTGGTCGTTGAAAATATGTTTTGGCGACTAAACTTTTGGTCGTCAAAGATAGTTTTTTTTTTTTTTAATTTTACATTTGGTGACTAAATTTTTTATTAGCCAATACCTAATATACGACGATTAAACTAATTTTTGGTCGCTGAAAATATGTTTTGGCGACTAAACTTTTGGTCGCCAAAGATAAAAAATAAAATTTTAATTTTACATTCGGCGACTAAATATTTAGTAGCCAAAACTCAATATACGGCGACTAAAATTTTTTTTTGTCGCTAATTCTAGTATTTTTAGCGACTAAATTATTTTTTAGTTGCCAATAATCAATATATCCCGACTAAAAAAATTTAGTAACTAAATATTATACTTTGGCGACCAAAAAAAATTTTAGTCGGCAATTCTAAAACTTTTGGCGACTAAATTTGTTTTATTCGCCAATTTTAATCGCAAAAGGTGTATTTTGTTGTAGTGTGAGGTGTTGTTTGGCATGGTTTTAAAAATAAAAAATTGTTTTCTTTTATCATGTTTTTGGAAACAAATACATGAAAAGTTGGGAAAACCCATCAGCTTCATATCATTTTAATTTTTATGTGAAAGCAATGTTTAAAGCTTCATAAAACTATTTAAAAGTGTTTATAAAGAATTGATGATTTCAGAAATCCTTGCTTGCTTGTTTCAACAGAAACTCCTTGTGGGAAAGTGAGAAACGAAATATATTTGAAGAGATCCATCATTAATTTTGTGATGTTGGCATACCACACTACTGAGTATCTTGTGGAACTTGCTGTGAATGGTTCTAATATTTTTTTTTTCTTGTATTATTGTTGTATTAAGAGTTTTCTTGATCACCTTATCTTGGGTCTTGTCTTGTGTGAAACCAAAGGTGCCTGAAAGAGTCAATTTCATCTTTTTCACTTGGGTGAGGATTTTTTATGCAATCTTTCATTTGTGTTCTTGATTTTATTTTTGTAGGAATCTCCAATACCGTTGGCTGGAAGGCAAGTTTATATAGAATAAAGGAGAGCAAACATTGGTGGTGCTTCTTGAGGAGGCAGTATGTCTCTCAAACTACTTTTCCTATTAATTATAATATTTTTCATATTAATTATTATGCTGAATTGGTCTGAATTACTTTGTTTTGAAATATTCATTTATTGCTCCTTACATGTAATTTGATGCATTAAAGGAAACACTTATCACTGTACAAATTGCTTGAAATATTTGTTTCTGTTGCTTCATATCCCTTTGTTTTCATTAATAAAAAAATGATTATTTTGGTTGGTATGTGTCTAACCCCTCCCAAACACCCATTAATGGGCGTTCGTTGGTAATCATATGTTGACGACAAATGTCAAACATTTTTTTTGGGTGAATAAGACATAAATAAAACTAGAAAATATAGAAAGATAAAGCTTTTGATTTCATCCAATTCAATTGAAGATTGCTGGCTGTTGATTTACACTTGCTCCTCATGTTAAAATTAAAGAAAATTGGAGAACTTAAATGTATTTGCATCTGATGCAATTGGTCTGTTGGACTGAGTTGTGGCTTCAACTGCTACAGTTGTTCTGTTGTGCTGAGTGTAGACACCCCATTTTTGACCGACCTTAAGACTCAGACGTCATCGATTGAGTGCTCGGTGATGGTGCATGTTGTTCTCGTTCTGAAGTTTCGGAGTTTTGGCTGAGAGCCTTACCCTCCGAGCCTCGGAACTTTTTGTGCCTTGACTCGGTCTGCGGACCAGGTCTTGTTTTCTCTTCCCGAAGGGAGGGAGAGGTCTTGTAGACCATCTCTCAGTGGTCGTAGGCTACTTTTCGTGATCGTAGGCCACTGTTCCCGTTTGGAGACTTGTTTCCGGTTTTCGGAGCCATCGGCCGCGCGCCTCGGCTCGGGACCGCTTAACATTCTCTGTTTGGCACGTTTTTGGAACACACCTTGTTTCCTCTGTCTAGAGGGACACTGTGGTCTGGGAGACCACTTTTGTGGCCGTACGCCACTTTTGGTGCTCAACAGCCAGTTTTCGGGGCACCCGGCCGCGCACTTTGCCCCCCGAACTCTCGTTTTGCATCCGTGTTGGTTCATTTTTGGCATGAACCTTGTTTTCCTTGTTTGGGAGGTGGTACAAGGGTGGGAGACCACCTTTTCTCCTTGGAGACCACTTTCCCTCCGCCAGCCGGTTTTCTTGTCGGGAAGCTGGTTTTCTTGGTCTTTGGGCCACATTTGCTAGTCTCCCACCACACCACTAGCTTGCTTTCAAAGTGGAGACCACCATTTGCACTTGCCGACCACCTTTTTTCTGGGAGACCGGCCGACCACCTTTTCTAGTCGGCCAGCTCCCTCCTGTTTTGTCTGTTTGAGTGGGTGCCAGTTGTGCCAGCTGGAAGGCACAGACTGTATCCTCCATACACGTGTATGGAGGATCTTGAGCCTTATTTTTTTAGCTTCTTGAAGAAGCTTTGGCCTTATTTGTTTATAAGAGAGGCCCTTCCCCTCCTTGAACCAGGTTCGGAAATTTGCTAAGGCAAAAATATATATCTCTCTCTATATCTCTATATTTTGGGTTCAAAAGTGCATTGTTCTTGACTCTTTTACACTACACCTCATAGCCATACACTTCCACCATTGATTTGAGGTTCTTGCAGGTTGTTTTCAGAGGTTAAAGAGCTGGTTTTTGATCCCAAAGTTGGCTGGTTTTGCTGAGCTTCAAGGGTAATCACTTTTCCCTCTTTTAAGCATTATTTTGATCCTTCTCTTAGCCTCACTTGCATGCTTATTTGAGCTTTGTTGTCAACTGAAAAAAATGTTCATATTTAAGTGATTTTCATGTTTGTTTAAGGCTCTTTTGGTGTTGGGGGTCATCTACCCTCTTGCATGCTCGATTTAGCCTTGTTTTGAGCCATGCCATGAGACCTTTGTATTGAGCTTTGCTTGGCCCTTTAGCCACTGAAATCCAGCGGATTTTCAGTGGTTGGCATGTGGTTTTGAGGGCCAAAATCAGAGAGGGGTGACCCTAAAGCCTTGTTTGCTTGCATTTTTGGCTTTCCAAGGGAGCATATATTTCCACACTTCCTAGCCTTGGTTTAGGCCCTTTTTAGTGACTTTTAGGACCTGCCTAGACTCTGTCTATGGCTGGTTTGGTCACCTTTTGTTTGCCTCTTGCATGTGTAGAACAATCCCTTACATAGCCTATCAAAGTAACACCTCATTCTTGCATGTATTGGTCATGTTTCAGTGGGTTTTTGGCCATCATTTGGCATGCCATGATTCTGTTTTTGGCTGGTTTGGTAGCCTCTCATATGCTTCACATGCTTGTAGTGTAAATCATGTTCACTAGCTTATAATGCATGTTGTTTTCGCCCTCTATGCTAGCACATTTTGGCCATGCTCCAAACTGATTTTGTTCATATTTTGGGCTGTCTTAGCTCTGTTTTGAGGTCCCTTGGTCGAATGATGCTTGCCATGTATGGTTGTAGTGTAATAGCCTTGCTTAGCCTTGAGTTTTGAACCCCCTTGCATGCTTAACTTGAGGTGTTTGCATGTTTTAGCATCATTGAGCATGATATTTCAGAGTTTATTTCTTGGCCGTATTCTCATGTTTGTCACTCTTTCAATGTGTTTGAGAGTTGCATCACTATACCCCATTTATGAGCCTTTGCATTGAGCTTCATTCTTATGCCTTTCAAGCCACCATCTTGGCTCATTTTGCCACTGTTTTGGGCCTGCTTAAGGTCTGTTTGGAGTTGGTTTTGTCATTTGAGCATCGCCTTGCATGCCTCTAGTATAATGTGCTTCACTAGCTTCGGTACTTGAGCCTTTCAACATGCATTGTGTGAGTTATTTGCATGATTCAGAGCCATTTTGTATGTCATTTCAGAGCTGGAACATGTGTCATTGTATGCCATATTTCATCCTTTCAATGCTTTTGTAGAGTTGCATTTTGTGCCCTTGGGCTTAGGTCCTTGCATTGTGTATGCTAGCATGAGTTTTGGAGTCTTGTTTTCATCATGTTTGGCCACTGATTTGGGTGTGGCTGAGGCCCATTCATTTTGGTTTAAGTCCATTTTTGCATTGAGTATGCCATTGTATTCCATAGCATTGAGTATGCCACATTGTCGCATGATTGATCATTGCATTGTGCATGCCTTGTTCATCTCATTGTGTATGTTAGTTCTTAGGTGCATTGTGTATGCTAAGTACCACATGCATTGAGTATGCCATTGTTAGTTCATAGCATTGTGTATGCTAGTTGCATGTTTGCATGTTATCCTTTGCATGTTTGCATCACTTAGTTGCATAGCATTTAGGTTGCATACTTAAGTTGCATTGTGCATGCCATTGTTTGTTGCATTGTGTTCGGAATAGGAGTTAGTCCGAACACGGCAAACGAGGGACGTTTCGTACTCAAAGTGATGAAACGTGTCTCGATTGCCTGTCACCGACACTCTTGACTACCCATGACGGAGTTGTTGGCTTTAGGTGCTTGTATGTGCATTCATTTCACATTGAGTCGTGCAATTCGACTCCTCGGCCATCATGCATCGAGATGCGGGACCGGTGGCCCAAGGGTCGAGGACTACACTCCCTAGAGCTTATGCAATGACGGGGAGAGTGGTCATACACACGTGTTGCAAATACCTTGTCGTGCCTCTCTCTTTTCCTTTGTTGCAGAAAAACAGAATCCAGGAGAAGAAACTGGTCGGCCGACCAGGTTTTCTGGTAGGCCGACCACCTTCTTTGGTTTCCACCACAAAAGGTGGTCAGTAGTTGGTCTCCCATGCCCATAAGCTGGTCGGCAGCCTTCCCACAGTTTCTCGGGGTGGAGTTTCATCTCTCTAGAGCTTTGTGCAAATTTCTGAAATCAATTGCAAACAAAGGCAAGCCAGGGCATCGCGATGGATTTCCCAACAAGGCGACTCGAGCATGCATGCATCCTTTATCATTCAAGGCAGAGCTGAGGCAGTCCACATTCATGTAGTTTGCATGCTAGTTTAATTGCTTACTTAGTTAGTTTGTTAATTAATTAGAGTTGTGTAATAATTAGCTGTAATTTATTATTCATTTTGGTTGTGTAATAACTAGCTTAATTAGATTAGCTAGTTGGTGTTGTATTATTTATTCGGACCATCCGTCGAGAGGGCCAACTGTTGTAATAAGTGTGCGTGTGTGTGATGCATGTCTTCCAACCCCACGTCTTTCTCCCTTTTATTTACCAGCTTATGATGGTTAGTTTTAGGGCATGTTTCAATTAGCATCCTTATGCTCGCATGATTGCATCCATTCATCTGTCTTGCATGCACCGGGCTCGGCGCATCATACTAACTGCATTGTATTTCAATTCCAAGTTGAATACATGTTATCTGTAACATCTCATATGCCATCTTAGAATAGCCGAGCCTATCTTAGTTGCATTTTGCATGTGCTGCATTAGCCATCTTAACATGAACTAGGATCATGCATTGATTACTAACTAGTTTCTGTTTTGGCTGGGAGTACTCGGTGAGTGTTTATGCTTTAGCATCCTTGCATGCGTATGAGTGACTGCCATGATAGCATGCTTGCCATGAGGTTATTTGCTTATGTGATATAACTGCCTAAATGCCTGTGGGTGAAGGTTGGGTTACTTAAATTGGGACAATTCATTGATTGCAAGTTTTAAGCCCACTTGAGAGTAGCAAATCACCATGTTTTCTAAGCCCACTTGAGGGTGGCAAAATCCGTATTTTAGCCTACTTGCAAGTAGCAAACCGTTTTCAAAATGAATATACAATGCTTTGTTCCAACTTAGGTAATCCAGTCTATACTTGTATGCTGTGTGCATCACATAGTAATTCTAGGTTAATAACCGGAATAAGAGCACATGTGTTTTCAAAAACTAGATATCATGTTAGTAAAGGCCGATTTTTGATCGGGCGAGCGGGGGTGCTCATTGCATGACCTTCCCCTCTTGTACCCAAGTTCCCGAGCCGAGGCAACTTTGGTGATGACGGACACGTGGCCTTAGGCACGAGTCAGGGTTTCCTAAATTCCCCCAAAATAAAATATTTAGGTGGGGACTCTGTATCTGGCAAAGCAGTCCATGTTTGGCACTTCTTTCTAAAAATCAGTTTTTCAAAACGATTTGCCGGATTTGGACTCTTTGGTGATTTATCGATCTTGCATTGCACTTTGCGGGATTAGATTCAGAACTGTGACATTTGAGTCCGAACTGTAGTAAGCCCAATGAACAAAACGGGATTTTCCTGGGACGTTCGAGGACGTCTACACTGAGTTATGGCGATGGTTGCAACTCTGCCTTGACTTGTAATGCTTTGGTCAACTGTCCATGTTGTGGATTTGGCTGTAGCCCAGGCTGCGGCTCTGGGTGCAGCCCTGTAGCCTTTGAGTGGGCTACACATGAGTGGGTGAATAAGACATAAATATAACAGAAAAATTTACAAATTTAAAATAGGCATGCCCCAGGCCCTACCAAGACTAAACAGAGCTACTAACAAAAAGGCAAACAATAAATACCATTGGCACAAAAACCAATCTAACCACTACATAAACTAATACACAGATTCCTTCATATAGCCTACATAACCAGCACACATAGATTTCACCATAGATGAGGCTTGAACAATGACTTCCATCATAACGCAGCCTCCTGCCAACTTCACAAAATAGGAGCACCAATACTATATCACTCGAGCAAAAGATTGTTCAAAAACCATGTCCAACATAGATAGGGATCCTGAACAAAAATCACTACCAGCAACCATAATAACAGCCAAGTCAAAATACAATGCTCATCGAGAGAGAACAAAACAAACGACAGATACTCAAGGCACAAAAAGGGCAGGACAAAAAATTATGTTCTAGAAAAACAACATATTTCCTAATATGCCATTGGATTTATGAAATTTTGAAATATACACAGTTATTGTGAAAGTTAACCAAACTTGTCAAGGAAAAGAATAATGAAAGTTAACCAAAGTAGTCAACAACTCTGCTTGTTGAAGTGACATGTGGTATATTACAGTGAAGTGGGAGAAGGCTGCCTAAATGCTACCTTTCCCAAGTTGGAGCCTTGTGCTCTGGGCATAGCCTTTTTATGTCATACAAGAAATAAGCTTGTTATGTACTAGTATGAAATTGTGTAGTAACAATGCATTGCAGAATTTGACTTGTTGCTGAAGTGAGGCTGTGAGTAGGGGTGCAAATTTGTAGTCCTCTTCAGGAGAGGTTTGTTTTTCCCTGCAATGTGAAACACTAGCTATGTTTTTCTATATCCTACACTAAAATCTTAATTAAAATGGGATCAGTTAGAATACAGGGTGAAAAGTTCAGAAGGCTATATTTATTTTGAAAAGCCACATGCTCTACAAATTTCATGTACAACAAAATAGAAAACAAGGAACTTTTGTTCGAACAAAATATACCATTCCATGGAAAATCTTGCTCTGCTTTCCTAGTGAATTGACTGAAGGCAACTCAACAATTTGCTAACTCTTGGCGGTAAACCCTAAACCCTAGCTAGAGAAAGGAAGAAATAAAGAAAAAAAAAAGTGGTAAAATGCAGTTGCATATTGTTTATAGAACATGATGTTATGAATTTTTCTGTTTGAAGAGTTGCAGGAACCTTGGATTTGTCATTTTGCCTATATACTTCTTGTCTTTGTCAGCAATAACGATACAATACAAATGTGGTAGCAAGTCCTAGTTATTGAGGAACTTTACTTATTGCATTTGTAGTGAGAATTGTTCTTGGATATGACTGTTTGTGAATAATTCTGTTTTCTTTACTTTGATTGTGTGGACTTTACTAGCATTGTGCTTGTTATTTTATTAATGGATCCCTAGTTGTGCTGCTGTGTTATTATTATAGTCTTCAAGTAATAAAAAAAGCATACACACTATCTGGAAACCCAAGCGAAGATGCAACAGGCAAGAAAAATTCAAATGGATAAACTCAGGTAGCTTTTTCTAATTCTTTGTCTTCTTTCTAATTTTATGAAAAGAACTACACAGTCCATAGACCTCTCATTTAAATTTATTATCATAATAGGTCTCGTGTACATTTATTAAAATTGGAATTGCTTATCACATGTGCTTCCCATCTTAGATAGAAGGATATTTCGTAGAGTTTGTAAAAAATAAAAAATTGATTAATACTTGTAGAAGCCAAGCAAAGGGGAAAATGGACACTCACACGGAGAAACCCAGGTAAACTTGCACATTTCTCATGCTTATGCTTGTGCTTTTGTTTGCTTTCTTTTCTACTCAAGCTTGTCATTTTGCATATGGATTACATTAAGATTCTAAATTTGAGTAAACAAATGCTTCTTGCCATTGTATTACAATTTTTTTAGATTGAGGAAAACGGTAGAGGTGAACATAGAGTGCACAAAGGTGGTGAACATAGGATGCACTCACAAGAAAATATTTGGGTAAATTTTGTATGGCATTATTAATTTACTAATTTGCATTTTTGTTATGCTTGTGCTTTTGTTTGCTTCCTTTCTTTTCTACTCAAGAGCTTTTGTCAATTTTTCATATACATCTCATATCGTCTACTAAATTTGAGTAAACAAATATAACTTAATATTGTATTACAATTTTTTTAGGTTGACAAAAACTGTGAAGGCGATGAAGATATTTGGGTAACTTTTATATGGCATTAATAATAACCTTAATTTTGTCTTCAACTCATTAGCTTATTTTATGTATTGCTTTCATGATAGTTGCATGATGCAAATGAAATTGGAAATGGTGGATCCTTAGACAATGCCAAATGCAAATTGTTGAATTGGGATGGAACAAAGGTGGTGGTTGCGGAAGGCACAATCGCATTAACAGATTTTAAAGCATTGGTACATCACGTGCCTCTTGGCCCTGGGTGTTGGAAAGTATGGGTTAACCATATCATAGTCAATGCGCCATTGTTTCGCCCTAATTGTGAGATGTTTGTGCTTGAGGATGCGATTGGAAGCATTGTTAATTGGCCAACCCGTTTCATTAGCTTTGACTTTGAGTAGAAATCCTAACATCTATGGATAGTTTTTGAGGACTTTGATAAATAGATTTCTATAATCTGTGAATAGGTTTGGATTTTGTTCACAAACTTATATATGATACAGTTTTGGATGGTTTGTAACTTTTTTGACATTTAGAACTTAATGATAGTCCTTTTGGATAGTTTTGAACTTACGGTTAGTTTTTGGATGTTTGGAATATATTGACAATTTTTGAATGTTCATAATTTATGGATACAATTTTTTTTTTTTTTTTTTATGCCTTAAACAATATTTTGGTGGTTGATTGATATTTTGTGAAGCTTATTTGTAATGTTTGTTAGATTGTACAAAACAGGTCAAAATAGAACCTGCTGAATTAAAAAAGAAAAAAATACAAATTCTATGACAGACAAATTAGGCCATTATATGAAATATTCCACAGCATTTTACGAACGCCGTGGTATGTTCTACTTATCTACGGCAGGCTAAGCAAGTCGTTGTATTACATATTTTACGGCGCTCAATCAGCGTTGTTATTTGTTCCACCAATTAACGGCATGCAAAAGTAGTTAGAAAAAGTAAAAACGACGCATAAGATCTGCTATTAAATAGTTTTTAATGGCGTACTGTGGCATGCCATTGAAAGTGAATGACTTTCCATGACTGGTCATAATATGATGTTACCTTGCACATCGTAGAATTGTATCCACGGCATGCATTTGGCGCCGTAAAAACCTTTTTTGTTGTAGTGATAAGCCCTCTGGATTAGGACGGGCCTTAGATGTTGGGATTGAAATGGAGGCCAAAGACTTGGTATTAGGAAATTAGTCCTCCTGCTTTTTTTTTTTTTTTTTACATGTTGGGCATGTTTTTTTTCAACATTAATGTTTAAAGTTTTTGTATTTTTTGTTCAGTAAAAATCACAGTTTTATTTGTTTTATTATTTTATATTTCGTTTATATAAAAATAATTTAACAATCCCTATACTAACAACTATCATCAAAATAAACACAATTTTACTTATCCCCTCATTATCAATCCTCTCAAAATTAATCCCCTTCATTCTACCTCTGAAAACAAACGGGCCCTTAGTGTAAATAGTGTAAATTGGAGAAATTTGTATATGATGCTAGTTAATAAATGTTTGGAAATGCCTATTGTAGACACCCCATTTTTGACCGTCCTCAAGACTCAGACGTCACCGATTGAGCGCTTGGTGATATTGCATACTGTGCTCGCTCAGAAGTTTCGGAGTCTCGGCTACGAGCCTTGCCTCCGGACTTCCGGACTCTTTATGCTTTGCCTCGGTTTGCGAACCAGGCTCCATTTTCTCTGTTTTCTCTTGCCAAAGGGAGGGAGAGGTCTCGTGGACCATCTCTCAGTGGCCGTAGGCTACGTTTTGTGGTCGTAGGCCATTTTGCCCATTTCGGAGCCCGTTCCCGGTTTTCGGAGGCGTCAGGCCGTGTGCCTCGGTTCGGGACCGTCTAACCACCTCCGTTTGCCCCGGTTTTTGGCATGCATCCTATTTACTCCATTTCGAGGGACACTGGGGTCCGAGAGACCAACTTCGTGGTCGAATACCACTTCCGGTGCCTAACAGCCCATTTTCGGGGCCTCGAACTGCGTGTTTTGGCATCCCGAACCTTCATTCTACATTTTTGGGCCCCGACCCGAACTTGAGATAGTCATATTTTGAGGTCCTTTTCATTTTTGATTAAGGACCTTTTACTGTTTGACATCTCCATCTGTCACTTGTCTCTTTACCTCTTTTTAGGCCTGTTTTGCACGGTATTTTAGGTGTACTTGTGGGCTGTATTGGACTTGGTCGTAAACTACAAAGTATCTTATTTTGAGCCCCTCTTCAACTTTGTTGAAGGGCTCTCGGCCATTTGAGACCCGCAGCTATCACTTTCCCTTTAACTACCTTTTGGCCCTTTTGGTGCACCCTTTGCTCAAGGCTTCTTGAGGAAGCCTTGACCCCTTGTCTTGGCTTCCTCAAGAAGCCTACCAGCTGTCCAAGCTTCTAAAATAAGCCTAGACTCTTTTGCACCCCCCCTTGAACCTTTCTCTTTGCTTAGCCCTTAAGATAAGTGCTTTACTTGGCCTATATAAGCACTTCTCTTCTCCCTTTGTCTAGGGTTGGAGTTTTGGAACAAAAACCAGAGATATATAGATATATATCTGATATAGATAGATACAACCCTCTATCTCTCTCTATATCTTACTTCTTTGCCTCCAAAAGTCCATTATTCTTGGCCATTCCTTCACCAACCCATAGCACAACACCACCACTTCCATTTCCAGCATTTGGGAGGACATTTGCAGAGGTTAGGAGCTCATTTTCTTCAATCAAAACCCGCTGGTTTGCTGGTCTTCAAGGGTAAGTCTTCATCTTCCCCTTTCTAGCCTTTTCTGCTTCATATCTAAGCCTTGCTTGCAAGCACTTTTGGGCTCCGACCCAAACTTCAAATAGTCTTATTTTGGGGTCCTCTTCATGTTTGATTGAGGACCCCTTGCTGTTTGGTAGTAGCATCTAGCACCTATCTCTTTACCCCCTTGTATGCCATGATTCTTGCATAGTATATTTGGCTGGTGTATAATCTGTTTTTGAGCATGTAATAAACTGTAAGTAGGCTTATTTTGAGCCCTTCTTCAACCTTGAAGAAGGGCTCAACCATGTTTGGTAATTCTATCATGCACTTGTTTCATAATCTCTTCTATTTACCGTAATTTTGCATGCTTTGTTAGCCCATCTTGCTTCTGTTTTTGTGGCTGGTCATAAACTGAAAATGTGCTTGTTTTTCCATGTATAAGATCTGTTTTTTGGTTGTTTAGGCCATCCATGACATGCCTTATATAGTCACTTTGCATTTTGGCTTGCTAGCCTTGGGGTGTGTGAGTCTCTAGCATGTTTAACTTGCCTTGATCTCATGATTTGGCATCATTTTAGATCACATTTCAGTCCCTAAATCATGCTCACATGTTTGTGCTTGTCATCTCTTTCATGTTTCAAAGGTGTGTCCTTTTATGCCTAAGAATAGGCCTTGTGTATGCTTCCATGATTAATGCATTTTGGGGTGCCATGTGAGGGGATTTGGGCGTCATTTTGCATACTAAAAATCTGTTTTTTGGTTGTTAGATTCATGCCATGAGTGGTTGTGTAAGTGGTAGCAAGATGCTCTTTTTGGTGCCTTAGGTTTAGGCCCATGAACTTGCATGTTTGTATAGCATTTGGCCCATGTTTTGAGGCATGTTTTGCCACTGTTTTGGGCTGGTTTGAGGGCTGCCCTCTATGGTTTGAGTCCACCATTGCATGCTTATATCATGGGTGTTGCATGTTTGATTGATGAAGCCTTGAGTACATGCTAGTTATATGCTTGATTGGCCCATGTTTGCATGCCACTTATACCTTGCATGCTCTAGCATTTTGCATGCCTATTGTGATAGTTGCATGACACTTGGTAGGCCTTGCATCTTAGTCCCATTGTTGCATCATTTGAGCTATGTTGCATATGTGCATTCCATGGCTTGGCTTGGGGATTGTCAAGTCAAGCATAGGATTGAGAGGAGTTCACACTTCAAGTGGTGCAACTCGTCTCAATTCTTGGTCACCAAGACCTTCGACTAACATATGATAAGGCCTTGGATTTCATTTGTTTGTTTGCATGCATTACCATCAAAGTTGCAATCTTGGTTCCTTAGGCCATCATGCATCAAACGCATAATTGATGGCCCAAGAACCAAGGGCCATGTCTCCTTGAGTCCCCAAACATGATAGGAGGCATTGGCCATGCTTACATATGCTTAAAAATCCATGCCATGTACTGCTGTCTGCTTTGCTGTCAAAACTGTCTCCTGCAGGAATTTAGTGCCGACCGGCACTCTTTAGTGCCGACCGGCATTTTGTTGTTGGCCGGTGGACTCCATAGCAGCCGGTAGCCTCTGTCAGCAGCCGATGGAAACTTTCCCCAGCCGATGGTGTTCTGCAAGGCCCAAGAAAGGTGTCCTGGGACTTTGGGAATTTTTGGAAAGGCAGGGCAGTAAGAACAGAGACAGCAGTGGTGCGGTGTGGGCTTTCCGGGCAAGGCGGGCTCGAGCATGCATGCATCCCTCTTCCCGAGGCCATTTTACTGCTTTAATAGTTTAATTAATTTGTTAATTAGCTAAGGGTTTTGTAATAATTAATTAGCTTGCGTAGTTAATTAATTTGTATTATTCTTTTGGTCCCTCCGAGCGAGGGTAAATTTGTAATAAGTGTGTGTGAGTGGGTGCATGTCTTCCAACCCCCATTTCTTTCTACCCTTTTATTTACCTGCTTATGATGGTAGATTAGGGCACATCTAAATTAGCATACCTTATGCAATGCATGCGTGCATTCATGCATTTGTTTACATACATCGGGCTCGGTACATCATACAAACTGCATCGTACTTTCAATTCCAAATTGAATACGTGATAGTTGTTGCATTTCATGTGCCATGCTTAGGATAGCCGAGCCTGTCTAGATTACATTCCGTATGCGATGCATTAGTCACTTAACATAAACTAGGTCATGCATGTTTTGCTAATTGGTTTCTTATTTTGGCACGGAGTACGATGTAAGTTTTATGCTTTAGCATGTCGCATGCGTGTGAATGTTAACATGACAGTATGCCTGCCATGCGGCTAAGTGCTTATGTGATAAACTGCTTGAATGCCTGTGGGTGGAGGTTGGATTACTTGAGTTGGGAATACTCATTAAAATCCGTGTTTTAGCCTACTCGCGAGTAGCAATTTCAAACTGTTTTCCAAACAAGATGGATATGCAATGCTCATTTCCAAATTAGGCGATCTAGTCTATACTTGTTGCTGTGCGCATAACATAGTAATTCTAGGCTAATAACCGGAATAAGAACACATAACGTTTTCAAAATTGGATATCACGGTTAGTAGAGGCCGGTCTTCGGACCGGGCGAAAGGGGGTGCTCATAGCTGCTGACCTTCCCCGATCGTACCCAAGCTCCCGAGCCAAGATCACTTTGGTGATGACAGACACGTGGCCTTCGGCACCGAGTCAGGTTTCCTAAATTCCCCATTAAAAAATATTTAGGTGGCGGCTCTGTAATCTGGCAAAGCAGTCCATGTTTGGCACTACTTTTTCAAAAATCTGTTTTTCTTCAAAACGATTTGCCAGAGTTGGACTCTTTGGTTCAGATTTAGAACCGCGACACAAAAGGGAGTCCGAACTGTAGAGTGAAGCCCACGGGCGCGTCTACACCTATCTATGTGTTGAAATTCATGACTTAACTTAGAAATTTTGAGAATATTGACTTGTGGAAGGTTTTGAAGCTTGTGGATACTTTAGAATGAAAAACCATAACTTTCTAGAATTGTATTTGTTAGGAAATTGAAGATTTATAATTGCTTGGAAAATTGGAATTTAAGTTTATGAATAGAAGTGATTAGTGTTAATTGAAGAAACTGATGACATTAGTGTTGACAATATTGATAGAAATGATATTGAGAACATAAAGATTAAAATGTGAAACATGGATATATTGAAAGTAACGAAAATCATAGGTGATTTTGGAAGTATTGTAGATGATGTGTTGTGACGCCCCACAGTTTTAGAAAGGTTCAAACAATATTAAATAAAAACTAAAAAATATCCAAATGCAACTGCAAACGAAATCATAAAGTTCTTAATACCTACTAAATAAAAATTATTCCACTCCAGTCATGGCTTCAAGTCAACCAAGACTAGACATTATCATCAACTCTATTTTCAGCTTTCATTTCTTTTTTGTCAAAACTTGGTATAAAACACCAAGGCAACAAAAATATATGCCATAAGCTGCTAAGTATAAATTATAAGTATGATATAAAACACCAGGGCAACAAACCTACATTTTGTTTTTATAACAAAATAACAAAATTATATGTATGATATAATAATATAATTGCAAGTATAAATTACACCTAATAAAATAATTTCAACAATTTTAATAAATTAAGGGACACTCGAAATCTCTCCAAAGAGATTTAACTTACCAACCACTAAGCCATGGTATGGTTAATTTGAAACCCCCCATGGTCAACTATTCAAGTGTTATCAACTATAACTACTTGGGATGCTCACGTCTAGAGTTACATACCCAAGCAGTGGCATCTGTGGTCTGTTCCCAAGAGAATAGTCTGCCAGGGGTACATATCCTTCCTGTGTGCCATCGGCACACCTACCTTATTCCAAAACTAAATACTGATAAGGGTTCAAATGCATCCTGTATTGTGATAACCCAACCCGTACTATACTTCATTATGCATGTGATTATGTGTTTAATATGAATTTGCAAGTTTAAGTACATGAACTATGTTATTTTTGAATTATCTCCATTGAATGTAGGAATATCTGTTGCAATTAAAACTTTGAACTGAAATTGAAAGCCTTAGGGGCGCTAGAAACCAAAACCGACTTCATATCTGTATTTATCATGATTTTTAGAACCTACAGTGAAATTTTGTAAAATTACGATTCATAATGATTTAATTGAGTTTTATGAGTTTGAGTTATATATGTGTATAGCTCTTGAGTTCATCTTTGTAGGAGCTTTGCTAGAGAGTGAATTAGAAAGAGAGGAATATGAGAAGCTAGGGTTTTGGAAGAGATTCAAGGGGCAAACCCTAGAGTTGAACTAAGGTATGGAAATCTACTTAGAATCTTTATATATGTCTCATCTTTTGCTTGTAATCAATAGGAAATTGGGAATTTTGAGTTAGGGTTTTGGGTTGTTTAATGGTTTGAACTAAATTCAAGAAATCTCTTCAACTTTGTGTGATTTGCGCTCAATCTTGTGATTTATGCGTGAAATAAACTCTAGATGGTTTATGCAACTAAGTTTTGTTGAAAGATTCACCATGTTCATATGTGTTTTGAGCTTGATGATGTAATTTATTAATGTATGAAAAAGATGAGACCATGAATCTGATGTGGAAGCAAGATTGATGTGTTTGAAGTAAAATTACCCTTGAATCATGTTAGTATGTCATTGTAGACGTCCCCGAACGCCCCGGGAGGATGAATCCCGTTCTGTTCTTTTGGGTTTACTACAGTTCGGAGTCAATTTGTCACGGTTCTAAATCTGAACCAAAGAGTCCAAATTCGGCAAATCGTTTTGAGAAAAACAGATTTTTAGAAAAGAAGTGCCAAATATGGACTGCTTTGCCAGATACAGAGTCGCCACCTAAATATTTTTTAATGGGGGAATTTAGGAAACCCTGACTCGGTGCCAAAGGCCACGTGTCCGTCATCACCAAAGTTGCCTCGGCTCGGGAACTTGGGTACGATTGGGGAAGGTCAGCTATGAGCACCCCCTCTCGCCCGATCCGAAGATCGGCCTCTACTAACCATGATATCTGATTTTGAAAACGTTATGTGTTCTTATTCCGGTTATTAGCTAGAATTACTATGTGATGCGCACAGCAAAACAAGTATAGACTAGATCGCCTAATTTGGAACAAAGCATTGCATATCCGTTTGTTTGGAAACGTTTTGAAATTTGCTACTCGCAAGTAGGCTAAAACACGAATTTCAACGAGTTGTTCCAACTCAAACAATCCAACCTTCACCCACAGGCATTCAGGCAGTTTATCACATAAGCATTTAGCCACATGGTAAGCATGCTGTCATGTTAACATTCACACTCATGCGAGATGCTAAAGCATAAAATACTCACAATGTACTCCGAGCCAAAACAGAGAACTCGTTAGCAATCATGCATGATCCAAGTCCATGTTAAGTGCCTAATGTATCGCATACAAAATGCAGTCTAGAATAGGCTCGAGTAATCCTAGGACGGCATGTGAAATGCAATAGATAACACGTATTCAAGTTAGATTTGAAATACTATGCAGTTAGTATGATGCGCCGAGCCCGGTGCATGCAATACAGATGGATGAATGCACGCATGCATAGCATAAGGTATGCTAATTGAAATGTGCCCTAAATCTAACCATTATAAGCGGTTAAATAAAAGGGAGAAAGAAATGGGGTTGGAAGACATGCACACACGCACCCACACTTATTACAAATTGTGCCCTCACAGGGAGGGTCCGAATAAAAGAGTCCGAAGCAAAAATAAACAACTAACTAATCTAAGCTAATTACTTATTACAACACAAACTAATTTAATTAACCATCTAAGCTAATTAAATAATTCAAAAACAAATGAGCCAATTAACAAATTAACTAATTTCAACTGAGCATGCATCTAGCTAGCTACTGAAGCTAATTAATCTAAGTTATTACATAATTAGAAACCTCGGGACACGAGGGATGCACATGCTCGCTTCGGTTCCTCGCCTTGGAATGCCTTCCATTTGCTCTTTGGAGGCTCTGTTTGCAGGGTGTCCTCCAGTTCTGGGTGCTGAAACTTACCAAAACACTGCAGGGGAAGCTCCCAGTGGCCTGCCGGCCAAGGATGGAAAGTTGCCGGCCAGAGATGGCCCACTGCCGGCCAAAGGTGGCACACTGCCGGCCATCAATGGCAGGCTGCCGGCCACTGGTGTGCTGTGACACCAAACTGCAACGAAGCACAAAATAGAGGAGAAGGAGGGTTTCCCTAGGACATGTATGCACCATGGCACTCCGAATCACCTCAAAACATCAAGGGAGAGGCCAAGTCGGATCCACGACCATCAATCACGCATCCCGATGCATGATGGCCAAAGTTCCAACTTGTGCAAATCAATATAGAAATGAATGCACAAATACAACAAATAAAGCCTAGAACTCTATCATGAATCATCAAGAGCTTCGGCAACCGAGAATTGAGATACATTCCATCACTTGAAGTATGAAATGCCCCTCGTTCCTCGTGCTCGGATTAATACTTAATCCAAGCAATGCAACACATAAGCATGGCAAACATGCAACATGACCTAAGTATGCAAACGTGCAACTAAACCAAACATGCGACAAGCATATGAACATAATGTGAGGCAACAACCTATGACAAAATGCAATATGAACATATGAACATGCAAGGCATGTAAAGCTAAGCAAGTATGCAACAACATACTACATGTAACGAGCATGCGACAACATGGCAAAATGGGCTTACACCAATGATGGACAACTCTCAACTAGGTCCAAATTAGTAGCCAATAGCGATGAATTAAGCCACACAAAAACACTCAAGCATGCAAAATGCGAAAGGTTTAACAAAGGGGCCTAAAAGGGCAACTCTAAAAAGTGCCTAAGAAGTGACAAATGTGCAAGTGTAACAACACTATATGCACTGAAATGAGATGATAAATGATGCCAAATCATTTAAACAACACAAGTAAAGCATGCGAAGGTCTTAAGTCATGAAAGCTAGCAAAGAGCAATACAAAGGAGGCATGCGATACATGGCAAGAACACATGAACTAAGCATGGACAGAGTTTAATTAAGCCTAAACAAGGACTTAAACATGCTGGAATGAAGGCTCAAACACCTAGACATGCAAGCATACAAGCTAAGCCTTAAACTAGGCAATAATGCACGACATTCAAAGGCACTTGAAGCATGAATGAAGTGAGAATGTGACAATGGTACATGCTCTGAAATGAAGCATTAAATGATGCCAAATCATCTAAATATCTCAAAGATAGCATGCATGCATCACCGAAACACAAAGCTTGCAAGGTCAATTACACTACAGCTATACAAAACATGCATTATTTGACTAGGAAGCATAAATACAGAGGCAAGGCAGCCCCAACACATGAACATTTCTAGTTCAAAGCATGGCCAAAAGATACTAGCATGATGGACTACATAGCATGCAAGATTGGCTAGTAGGCATGAGTTGTATGACATGTATATGAAGCATATGAAATCTCACCAAACCAGCCAAAATCAGTGAACTAAACATGTGAAAATACCCCCAAATAATCATGGAAATACAGCCAATGCATGCCAAAATGAGGGGCTTCTTTGGAGGGCCACACAAGGGATTATTAGGCACATGCAAGGTGGACATTCAACAAGGCCAAACCATTCTGGAAATGGCTCAAGAGGGTCCCAAACCACTGAAAAGGGCCTGGAACAAGGCCTAGAAGCATGCAAAATGTAGTCTCTTTGGAAGGCCCAAAAGACCACCAAACAAGACAAGGAGAGAGAGGGTCACCCCCCTCTAATTTTGACCTTCAAGAACACAACAAGGCCATTGGAAATCCACTGGATTTCAGTGGCTAATAGGCCAAAACAAGGCCAATGCAAATACTCACATGTATGGCTCTAAACATGAAGAGATAAGCATGCATGGGGGAAGATGACCCCAAAAAGCAAAGAGACCTAATCAATCTTAAAGAGGAGGTCAAAACAAAACTTTTTCCAGTTTATATCAAATCTCGAAAATAATCACAAGTAGGGCTAATCTATCATGCAAAAATGGCCTAAAAGGAGAGATAAGCACAAGGGATAGTATATGGCCTCAAACAGAGGAGAGCCCTTCAACAAAGTTGAAGAGGGGCTCAAAATAATTCACTTTGTAGTTTGGCTCGGAGCCCAGAAGTGCTTAGAAATGAGGCTAATACATCATGCAAAAAAAAAAGGCCTACAAAGAGGGATAAAGCATACAAGGGGGGAGGAGACCTCAAACAGCAAAGAGTCCTTGATAAAACATATAGAGGAGCTCAAAATATGACCTTTTTCAGTTCATGGCAAAGTCCAAAAATGCTTGCAAGTGAGGATGGCCAATGAACAAAGAAAGTGCAAGTTTAGGGGAAATAGAGATTTACCCTAGAAGAGCAGTAAACCAGGAGGTTTTGGTCCAGAATTCTGAGCTTCCAACCTCCTCAAATGGCCTCCAAGGTGCTGGAATGGAGGATGGAGGTGTATATCTAGGTGTTGTAGTGCAAAAGGGCAAGGAAATCCAACTCTGAAGCCTAAAACACACACAATATAGAGAGGAAGAGAGTTTTTCTTCTTCAAAACTCAGAACCCTGCCCTAAGGAAGAAGGCTCTTCCTTATATAGAACAATGCAAAGCCAAAGCTTCTTGAACAAGCTTTTCAAGGCTTCTATCCCTCCATACACGTGTATGGAGGGGAGCAAATGAAAATCCAGCTAGCTCAAAAGATCTGCCTGAAAACCAGCTGAGATAAGAGGGGTGCCGGCCATCAGTAATGGCCGGCAGTGCCACACTGATGGCCGGCAGGGCTTCATCAGTGGCCGGCAGGGTAAAAGCCATGGCCGGCAGTGCACTATGAGGGCCACTCTAAGAGGACCTAGTCAGGGTCAAAATGAGGCAGAAAGGATACAAGGTCTGGGAAACTCGAACCGGTGCCATTCCACTGCGACAGTCGAATGCTGGGCGAGCTATCGAACCAGTTGCTGGGTGTACCTACAAGCACAACCAAGTCTTGAGGACGGTCAAAAATGGGGTGTCTACAGTTGCCCCTCTTTGACAGAACTCGGAAGTCACAAAGTGACGGGAGTGAATGTCAAAGCCCAGAGACGACCCATTTTTGACAAGGCCGAAGACTCAGACAATCAATTAGTATAAGCATGCAGGGATGCGCCTGAAGGCTGGGGCAAAATGCAAACGATATGCAAGATGCAAGGGCATGACTAACAATCATGCCACGGATGCTGTAATGAAGCAAGACATGCAACAGTTTTAAGCAGGGGAACACGAATCCGGCTACACTACAATGCAGAAAGGATGTAAAAGAATTATGCAATTCTTACCACGTTTCACACGGAGTGAATACAATACCTGTGCGGCTCGTCGGGTTGCACCAACTTCAAATGAACCGTACATACAATATCGTGCCTGAAAAAGAAATGAACTTAACAGGTACAATGTCATTAAGAAAATGCATAACAATGCATTTGAAAAGCGCGTGACAATGCATGCGAAGTGTGCATTAACACATGTAAGTAAAGCGTGCGCGACAACGCATGCAATGTGTAAAGCAAGCAAAGGTATGAACACATGTCAGTAAAGCACACGCCGAAACGTGCACAATGTGTAACCACCTGAAAGATACATACACATGTAAGTAAAGCATGCAGTAACGCAAGCAATGTGTATGGCAGGAATGAACACATGTCAGTAAAGAAAGCGCGATTAACGCAAGCAATGTGTAACCTCCTGTAAAATGCATAAACACATGTAAGTAAAGCACACGCAGAAACGATGCAATGTGTAAAGCAAACAAAGGTATGAACACATGTCAGTAAAGCAAACGCCGAAACGTGCACAATGTGTAACCACCTGGAAATACATTATACACATGTAAGTAAAGCATGCAGTAACGCAAGCAATGGTGTATGGCAGGAATGAACACATGTAAGTAAAGCAAGCGCGATTAATGCAAGTAATGTGTAACCTCCTGTAAGATGCATAAACACATGTAAGTAAAGCACACGCAGAAACGCATGCAATGTGTAAAGCAACAAAGGTATGAACACATGTCAGTAAAGCACACGCCGAAATGTGCACAATGTGTAACCACCTGGAAATACATTATACATATGTAAGTAAAGCATGCAGTAACGCAAGCAATGTGTACGGCAGGAATGAACACATCTAAGTAAAGCAAGGGCGATTAACGCAAGCAATGTGTAACCTCCTGTAAGATACATAACACATGTAAGTAAAGCACACGCAGAAACGCATGCAATGTGTAAAGCAAACAAAGGTATGAACACATGTCAGTAAAGCANGGAAGTATATTGTGATGCCCAACTGTGTGTTGTGTATTTATTTTAAGCCGTTTTGCTGTCCGTTTGTCTGCTCATTTATTTCCTTATTATTGTTTTATTTGTCCTTTTGCTAGGGTAGTTTAGCACAATTGCTTCAGACCAAGCAGATATTCCCCAAGCACTCTGGATCAGAGGTCGTCGACTCCATCGATCTGAGGATCTGGTAGACGGACAACCAGTGTACCACTCTCTATCCCCGGTTATTAGACGGAGGACAGTTAGGCAAAGGGCATCAGTTCAGCAGTCAGTTCAAAGGGCCTTATCTACCCCACCTGAGTACAATAGGGATCAGGGTTTGTTTCACTACAGAGAGGGAATATATACCGGTAATCCAATCAGAACAGAGCAGTATGACCGGCTTGGAGGAAATGATGCGTCAACTCCAAGAGAGTATGAAAATGATGCAACAGGATGCTGTCCGACAGGCGGAGTTCGCCAAGCAGCGCCGCGGTCATGAATGAACAAGAAGAGTTAATCATGACAAAAAAAAAAAATGTTGTTCTCGAACACTGGCCATTATCCCTGAATGATTGTTCCTGAAAACTGAATCTGATACCCGCAGATAACTGATTCTCAAACACTGAACTGGTGCCCGCAGGCCTGATGCCCAAAACTCGCAAACTGATACATGCACCCTGTAGAGACACACTCTGATAGCACATAACAGATAATTGAGAGCCAAAACACCCCTATGGAGGGGTAAGGTTTCCCTGTCCTATTTTGTCAGGAGCTAGGGTTTCACTATGCACGCAGCGGCTTCAAACAACCTATCATCGGGTAAGTAACCTGTCCTAGTTTGGAATGGTCACTATGGATTCCGAATATGCACTAGGTCGAATGGTCAAAAAAGGGTGCGCCGGTAAAACCGGGGTTTGTGTTCCCATATTGTCAGAGCCCATAACCGGTCAGCCTTATGGTCATGCCTTGACAAGACAAGCCTCCGGCAAACCGTTCAGGAATGGCAGATGGCAAACACGGTGTCCTAGGCGCACCAATGTACATGCAATGCAAAGAGACACATAAATGAAATCAAAACAGGATATCACGAGTTCGAGTCAAGTTCTCTAACTCCCCAACAGAGTCGCCAGAAACTGTAGACGTCCCCGAACGCCCCGGGAGGATGAATCTCGTTCTGTTCTTTTGGGTTTACTACAGTTCGGACTCAATTTGTCACGGTTCTAAATCTGAACCAAAGAGTCCAAATCCGGCAAATCGTTTTGAGAAAAACAGATTTTTAGAAAAGAAGTGCCAAACATGGACTGCTTTTCCAGATACAGAGTCGCCACCTAAATATTTTTTAATGGGAGAATTTAGGAAACCCTGACTCGGTGCCAAAGGCCACGTGTCCGTCATCACCAAAGTTGCCTCGGCTAGGGAACTTGGGTACGATTGGGGAAGGTCAGCTATAAGCACCCTCTCTCGCCCGATCCGAAGATCAACCTCTAGTAACCATGATATCTGATTTTGAAAACGTTATGTGTTCTTATTCCGGTTATTAGCTAGAATTACTATGTGATGCGCACAGCAAAACAAGTATAGACTAGATCGCCTAATTTGGAACAAAGCATTGCATATCCGTTTGTTTGGAAACGTTTTGAAATTTGTTACTCGCAAGTAGGCTAAAACATGGATTTCAATGAGTTGTTCCAACTCAAACAATCCAACCTTCACCCATAGGCATTCAAGCAGTTTATCACATAAGCATTTAGCCACATAGTAAGCATGCTGTCATGTTAACATTCACACTCATGCGAGATGCTAAAGCATAAAATACTCACAATGTACTCCGAGCCAAAAAGAGAACTCGTTAGCAATCATGCATGATCCAAGTCCATGTTAAGTGCCTAATGTATCGCATACAAAATGCAGTCTAGAATAGGCTCGGTTAATCCTAGGACGGCATGTGAAATGCAACAGATAACACGTATTCAAGTTAGATTTGAAATACTATGCAGTTAGTATGATGCGCCGAGCCCGGTGCATGCAATACAGATGGATGAATGCACGCATGCATAGCATAAGGTATGCTAATTGAAATGTGCCCTAAATCTAACCATTATAAGCGGTTAAATAAAAGGGAGAAAAAATGGGGTTGGAAGACATGCACACACGCACCCACACTTATTACAAATTGTGCCCTCACAGGGAGGGTCCGAATAAAAGAGTCCGAAGCAAAAATAAACAACTAACTAATCTAAGCTAATTACTTATTACAACACAAACTAATTTAATTAACCATCTAAGCTAATTAAATAATTCCAAAAACAAATGAGCCAATTAACAAATTAACTAATTTCAACTGAGCATGCATCTAGCTAGCTACTGAAGCTAATTAATCTAAGTTATTACATAATTAGAAACCTCGGGACACGAGGGATGCACATGCTCGCTGTTTATGCTATGATGTGTTTGGGCCCGAGGCCTTTTGATATATGATTGGGCCTAATGTTGTTTTGATATATGTGGGCCCAAGGCCGTTTTAATATATGATTAGGTTCGAGGCCGTTTTGATCTATGTTGGCCCGAGGCTGTTTTGTTATATGTTGGGCCTAAGGCCATTTTGTTATATGTTGGGCCTGAGGCCGTTTTGTTATATGTTTGGCCCGAGGCCATTCTGTTATATGTTGGGCCTAAGGCCGTTCTGTAAATATGATTATGGATAATGTTGTGAATGATGTAATTGTGGAAGAGTATTGTGTTAACACCATATGTTTTCGTTTAAATCAAGATTATTCATTTGATTCTTGAGTGTCGCTCACTTCCCTATGTTGTATGTATGTAGGTGATCAGCATGGAGGTCAACCTTAGAGTTTGCCTCGGAGTTATTTTTGTGAAGCTATTTGGTTGAGTCTCCAAGATGGAGCTTTTGGTCTTTGACTCACATTCTGTTACGACTTTTATTTCATTTTGCTTAATGGTCTTGGGATACGTAAACCATATGTATGGAATTCTTTTTGGTACATAAGTTTCTGCATGGTCATGTAAATATGTGAATGTGCTATGTTGTAAGCTGCATAATTTTGATCATTTTGGCATGGCTCAATGGACTTCTTCATTTGTGTTTTGCTTCCGCTTATGGCCCAATTATTATAATTATTCTGTATGTTTGTTTGAGGCCGAAGGTAATCAAGTGATTACTGGTCGGTTATGATCCGAACTTTTAGGGGTGGGTTTGGGTCGTGAAAGAGTGGTATCAGAGCCAGATTAATATCTAACACATGAGTCCATTTGAGTGTTAAGGAGTTTAGAAAAGAGTTAGGAACATTTGCATTTGTGTTACAAGTGTATGAGTTAAGATGTGAATCCATGATCTTTATGAGCATGAGTACAAAAGATATAAATACAAGTGTGCTTTCTAAGCTTCTTATGGAATATGAAGTATATGAGAATACATGGGTAAGTATGATTATTGTTTGAGCAAGTATGGTTATTATTTGGACATGAACATGGAAATTGTGAAACCATGTGTACATTTCTAATATCAGGATGAGAAGTAACCTATGTGATATGAGTATGAACAAAAGTTATGTGAACTGATGAGTAATTTTGATTTCAATAATGAATGAGTGACTTTTGTGAACATGAATATATGAACATGAGGGTTATATGATTTACGTGAACCCACGTATGCAACTTTGTTGTTGATGTATGTTTACGCATATAGTAAAATGGTGGAAACAAGGGCGGATGAATTGGATGAGTCTACCTCCTCTCGACTTGATAGACTGGAAAGAATAGTAGAAGAAATGGCAAGGGACCTAAGACAACAAAATGCATTAGACCCTGCATTGATATCTGAGGCCAGCACAAATCGATATCTTAAATGGAAAACAAAGAGACAAAACTCCAATGTGAACAAAATCTTCATGAAGAACAAGAAGTGGAAATATGAAATATCTACGCAAGATAAATTCAATCAAAGAAAGGATTTGGCACTGGTTTGTTCAGAATGTGGGAAAAGGCACAGAGGGATGTGTTATCGACTTTCCAAGGCTTGTTGTGATAACTCAGTTCTGTGACATATTGTTAATCATTAATTATACTCGTGATTTGGTGCTTGATGAGAATTTGGATGCTAATTATGTGATTAAGTGTAGTTTTGAATTCATATCTGTCCACTATAGGAAAAATTTGTTCTATATGCAGTAATAAATTGAAATTGAAGGCCGTAGAGGCAACAGAAACCAAAATTGATTATACCAATGTGATTAGCATAATTTTTAGAGCCTATGGTAAAATTTAATTAAAAATTGATTCGGATCAAAATAATTAGATTAATTTGATTTAAATAAGCCTATTTGATTAAACCTAAGCTTTGGTTAGCCAATAAGATTAGTTAAGCATATATATATATATATATATATATTAATTCAAGTCCAAAAGTGCTTTAGAGAGAGAGAGAGAGAGAAAACTTGATTTAGAGGGGGAACCAGAAGAATTATAGGAGATTGGAAGGAAACTTGGAGGATTAAGCAAAGATACACTTGAATTCACACACTAGGTATGAAATTCTCCCTTAATCCTTGTAGATAAAACATGTAGAAATTGTATTCACCTACTTTTTGAATTTAGTTGCATAAAATTGGACAATAGAGGCATGAATCACTTGAATTGGAGGAATTGAGTTGAAACATGTACATGCATGCATGATCCTTCACTTTTTAGCTAAGATTTTTGGAATTTCATACATGAATGAGATCTAGAAGACAAGACCTTGAAGGTTTTTCACAGTTTTACACATTTCATGCCATCTTGTTGTGTTTTGAAAAGAAGAGCATTCAACTTATGACAAGCATGGTTTATAATTGTAAGTTTGAGTTTAAATTTGAGAAATGGACCATGATTTTGGACAATTGGTTTCAGTTGACAATGTTTTCATGTTTTATAATATTTTTCCATGTTTTTGTACCAACCATGGAAAGTTAGAGCCATTGAATTGCAAGTTTGAGCATCAAACACAATTATGGAAATTTCAGAATTCAACCTGTTCGCTTGAGCGTCAGAAGTGTCGCTCGAGCGTAAAAGTTAAGCTCCCAGAAGTTTTACAAACTCTTGCACACTGGCTCGAGTGGCAAAGCTTGCACTCAAGCGAACCCTGTTTTTCATTACTCATGGCTCGAGTGGCAGAAAGTTGGCTCGAGCCTAAAATTTAAGCAACTAGTACTTTTGCAGAGTTTTGCAGACTGCTCGAGCGACCAAAGTTGCACTCAAGTGGAGTGCCCTGTTTCAGGAACATTTGAAAAGTTATTTTATGTTTCGATTTTCGTTCCCTTTTATTTCTGACCATTCTTAGGCACACATTGAGCATCCTAAATGAATTAAAGAACACGAAAGAAGCATAAGAAAATTAAGCAGACTAAAGAACAGATTGAATTGTATTATGATAGGATGTGTTGTGAATTATGTAGGGTTAATTGCAAGGACGAATCAAGCATCTAAACACTATGAGTAATATCTTAGTAAAGATATTTTTGTGTATGTATTGTTTTCTAAATGTTACCTATGTGGTAAGTTTCTACACTTATGAATTTTGTACTATGAATGAGTATTCTATCTGCTGATTCATAATAGAATCTGTAAAGTGATTGATGTATGAATACAAAATAGGCCTAAGGCTGTTTGGAATATTTGACAAGGATATGGATTGGGCCTAAGGCCATTCGAAATGTTTAATAAGATTGACTAAAGGTCATCTTATATATGAAATGGACCATAGGTCGTTTTGAATATGAATACGGATGTGATCATGATCATGAATATAACTATGCGCATAAATATGAATATAAGAGTATTGGACCCGAGGTCATTTCGTATAGATGGACCCAAGGTCGTTCTGTATAGAGGGACCCAAGGTCATTCTGTATATGAGTTGGACTTGAGGTCGCTTTGTATATGAGTTGGACCTGAGGTCGTTTTGCATATGGTTATCATGTACTAGACCCGAGGTCATTTTGCTTTGTTATGATTGATAAATCTAATATGAATGGGAATAGTAGTTCAAATGTTTAAATTATAAGTTTGATTTATTTATGTACGAATCTCATTTATTAACCTCTTTACTCTGATATTATTCATTGGGGATTAGCTCACTCTTTATTTATATGTATGTAGGCGAACAACGGGATGTCCTGCTTCAGCCCCAGTGATATGTGAGAAAACCGGGTTTTGATAAGTCAACCAAGGTCGCCTTACGCGAGAAGCGTTACTTTTGATTTCTTTTCTTTTGTGGTCATATGTGACCAAGTTTGTATATAACCTTGGTTTTTGTTAAGACTGACTTTGGAATGATCCTAGACCTATGTATATATATACTCTGGATGTTTGTTTGGTGTGAGTTATTATATAAATGAGAAAATTTTTTGTTAAGCCATATATGCACAGTTCATTGGACAATTTTTGCAAGTTCTGCTTCCGCATTTTGGCCCATATTATTAACTATGACTTGATTTTTGTTTGAGGCCTGAGGTAATCTCGCGATTATTGGCTGGTTATGATCCTAATCTATAGGGGCGGGTTCGGGTCATGACAGAGTGGTGTCAGAGCACGAGTAATAACTTACACACTTGTCCAAATGAGTAGTAGAGTGTCTAGAAAAGATCTAAGTTGCATTCATGTGATCAATATATGCTGAATGCATCAAGATTGTGCTAAAGTAATTTGTAATATGCGTTTGCATGATATATGAACTGTTGCCTATTTGTATGTACGTGTCATTTTTGTACATGAATATTGTGTATACTTTCTATATGAATTATAATGCAAGTTTCATTAGATAATGGTGAGGGCAAGAGCCGATGAGCTAAAGGAATCCTTCACTGCTCGGCTAGACCGATTGGAGAGAATGATGCAGGACATGGCAAAAACACTGAGGCAACAACAACAGTGACAACAGCAGTGGCAACAACCACCTCCCCCGCCTCCAGTACAACCTGTAGAAGATTTGCAAAATGATGACTGAACAATAGCTCTCATCAAAGAATTCAAGAAAATGAAGTCAACACTGTTTCATTAGGGTGTGGACCCATTGAAGGCCGAAGCTTGGGTCCTCGATATTGAAAAGTTGTTTGAAGTATTCCCATGCCTTGAAACACAGAAAGCACAATTGGCCACCTTTACACTGGAGGATGAAGCAAGAAGGTGGTGGATGCTAATTAGTGATGATAATAAGGGCACACAGTTTCTTGCACTCTTTTTTGATAAATATTTTCCGCAGTGCATCCGCGATAAAAAGGTGTCTGAATTCAAAGGAATGAAGCAAGGCAATATGACTATAGATGAATATAAGGCCAAGTTCACTGAATTGGCATTGTCTCCGCACATGGTCGACATTGAATATAAAATGGCAAGAAAGTTTGTGGGTGGTTTTCACAATGATATTTTGGAAAGAGTGAACGTATTGAAAACACCCACTTATGTTGACGTGCTAGATCGAGCTTTAATGTCAAAAACTAATATGGCTAATCAGAGTAAAGCACTAGCTGACTGGAAAAACTAAGAGGCAAGGCTTTTTCTCAAAGAAGAGATTGTCAAAAAAATAAAATACGGGATCCTCAAGCACTTCAGGCTTCACCAAAGATACAGTACAGCATGGACATGTACTCAGTGTAGTAAGAAGCATCGTGGGGTTTGCTACCGTATTTTTAGGGCTTGCTATAAATATGTGAGATGGGATATATGGCAAAGGATTGCACCCAAACTGAGCAACAAAGAAGTGGGAAACCGGTTGCTAGTTCGGCCGGACCCATCCCAAAATCGGGTAATACTACGAGGCCTACTATTGCCAGAGACACAATGAGACAAGAGAGTGTCTTTGCATTTGTCCCAGGTGACACACGAAATAAAAAAGCTGTTGTCTCAGATACTATCTCTATATGCAATCAAGATGCTTTTGTGTTAATTGATTTTGGCTCAACGCATTCCTTTGTGTCTACTATATTTGCATTTAGACTGACTAGACCCCTAGAATCACTGCCATATTTGTTATGTGTATCTGCTTTATCTGGGGAATCTGTATTGTGTACATCTGTGTATCTGTTTGTGATATACGAATTGGCAGTGCTACCTTGTATGTGGATTTGTTACCCTTGGACATTAGGCACTTTGATGTAATTCTGGGTATGGATTGGTTGTCTAAATACTGTGCCATTATCGATTGTGTAACAAAACGAGTTGTGTTTAGACCTCCAGGACATATTGAATTTGAATTTGTGGGTAATGGGGTAGTGCCTCCACCTTATCTGACTTTAGTAATGAAAGCATGTAGACTGCTTAGGAAGGGGTGCCAGGGTTATTTGTGTAGTATCTTGACTAAGCAAACTTTGAATGTTGAAATGAATAGTATTCCTATTGTTAGAGAATTCCCGAATGTATTTCCTGGTGAACTGGCAGGGGGATTGGTTGACAGAGAAATAGAGTTTATCATTGATGCTGTCCCAGGCACCCAACCTATCTCAAAAACCCCCTACAAAATGTTTACTGCTAAAATGAAAGAATTGAAAGAACAACTGCAAGACTTACTTAACAAAGGGTTTATCCAACCGAGTACTTTGCCATGGGGCACACCGGTGTTATTTGTAAAGAAGAAAGACGAAACTCTACGTATGTGCATTGACTACCTAGAATTGAACAAGGTAACAATAAAATATAAGTACCTTTTGCCTATTGACGATTTCTTTGATCAGCTGCAGGGATCACAAGTGTTTTCAAAAATTGATCTGAGATCCAAGTATTACCAGTTAAAGGTGAAAACATAAGATGTTGAGAAAACCGCATTTCTGACAAAGTATGGTCACTACAAATTTCTTATTATGCCCTATGGAGTGACTAACACACTTGCGGCATTCATGGACCTTATGAACCGAATCTTTAAAACTTATCTTGATGAATTTGTTGTGGTTTTTATTGATGATATTTTGATATATTCAAAGAGTAGACTTGAACAGGAACAACATCTGAGAATTGTCTTGCAAACACTTAGAGAAAAGAAATTATTTACTAAAGTAAAGAAATATGCATTTTGGTTGGATGAGATTGTTTTCTTAGGGCATGTTATCAACAGAGAGGGGATTTCAGTAGACCCACAGAAGATAGAGGCAATTATGAATTGTGAATCTGGCTTCCAAGAACTGAAAACAAGATTGACTACTGCAATAGTGTTGACATTGCCCACGGTACGAAAAACTTTGTGATTTATAGTGATGCACCTTATAAGGGTTTGGGTTGTGTATTAATGCAGGAAGGGAGGGTAATTGCTTCTGCCTCTCGACAATTGTGACCACATGAAAAGAACTACCTAACACACGACCTAGAATTGGCTGCAGGTGTGTTTGCTTTAAAAATTTGGAATTACTTGTATGGGGCGAAATGTGAAGTTTATACGGATCACAAAAGCCTAAAGTACTTCTTTACTCAAAAGGAGTTGAATATGAGGCAAAGAAGATGGCTTGAATTAATAAAAGATAATGATCTTCAGATTTAATATCACCCAGGGAAAGCCAATATAGTTGCTGATGCTTTGAGCAGAAAATCAACGGGAACTTGACTTGCCTACTCACTGAACATAAGGAAATCTTGCAAGACTTTGAGAAGTTTGAGATTGAAGTGGTATTACATGAGCAAAATGGGTTGATAGCCACCATTGCAGCCCAACTGACAATTATTGTTGAAATCAAATGGAGGCAAAGAGAAGACGAATTCTTCAAGAAGATAATTGGAAAAATTAAAGTGAATCCAAAACCGTGGTATAGTGTTGAAAATGAAGTGTTGAAATTTCAAGATAGAATGTGTACCAAACATTCCTGAGTTAAAGAAGAGAATTCTAGACAAAGCTCACAAGTCAATGTTTGCGATGCATCCGGGCAACAACAAGATGTACCGGGATTTGAAACAAAGCTATTAGTGGCCCAATATGAAGCGCGAAATTGCAGAATATGTGTCCAAATGCCTTTAATGTCTGCAAGTTAAGGTTGAACATCAGAAACCGGCAAGTCTACTTCAACCTCTCCCTATTTCGGAATGGAAATACGAGCATATAACCATGGATTTTATTGTCAGACTACCTCGAACCCCGAGAGGTATGAATTCTATCTGGGTTATAGTTGATAGACTAACTAAATCTGTGCATTTTCTTCCTGTAAAGACTACTTATGATGCTTACAGACTTGCCTCTTTATATGTTGATGAAATTGTTCGTTTACATGGAGTGCTGGTATCTATTGTGTCGAATAGAGATTCAAAATTTGTATCTAGATTTTGGAAAAGCCTTCAAGCCGCAATTGGGCTAAAACTCAGATTTAGTACTGCATTCCATCCACAAACTGATGGACAGTCAGAATGGACTATATAGACTCTAGAAGATATGCTTCGAAAGTGTGCCTTAGATTTTCAGGAGAGTTGGGAAGATTATTTACCATTGGCAAAGTTTGCATATAATAATAGGTTCCTCCAGCACCGGTATGGCACCATATGAAGCCTTATATGGAAGGAAATGTAGGTCATCAGTTTGTTGGACAAAAGTCGGGGATAGAGTTTTACTTGGTGCAAACAACCACCAAAAAGATTAAAATTATCCAACAAAGGCTCAAGACAACACAAAGTCGGCAAAAGAGTTATGTGGATGTTAGAAGAAGGCCACTTGAATATGAGGTTGGTGATCATGTGTTCATTCGTATAAATCCAATGAAAGGCCAATTAAGGTTCGATAAAAACGGTAAATTATCAACCTATTATATTGGGCTGTTTCAAATTCTGGAAAGACTTGGTCCAGTTGCTTATGAGTTGCTCTACCGCCGGGAATGGAACAAATGCGTAACGTATTCCACGAATTAATGTTGAGGGGCTATTTGCAAGATCCGTTCCACGTAATGGATTACCACTGAATAGCCCTTGACAAAAATATGGAGTACACAAAATAGCCAGAACGAATTATTGACCGACAAGTAAAGCAACTAAGAAACAAATCCATTCGAATGGTTAAAGTGGATTGGAAAGAAGATTATGGAAGGGATTCCAGGTGGGAGAAAGAAGAAGAGATGTGACAACACTACTCACATTTGTTTTCGATGGAATGTAACATAAGTTTGGAGGACCAAACTTCCTAAAGGCTGGAAGAATGTGATAACCCCATTCAATGACATATTGTTAATCTTTAATTATACTTGTGATTATGTGCTTGAAGTGAATTTGGATGCGAATTAAGTGATTATGTGTAGTTTTGAATTAATATTTGTCCACCATAGGAAAATTTGTTCTGTATGCTATAATAAATTGAAATTGAAGGTCGTAGAGGCGACATAAACCAAAATTGATTAACATAATTTTTAGAGCCTATGGTGAAATTTAATTAAAAACTGATTCAGATCAAAATAATTAGATCAGTTTGCTTTAAATAAGCCTATTTGACTAAGCCTAAGCTTTGATTAGCCAATAAGAATAGTTAAGCATATATATATATATATGTATGTATGTGAATTCAAGGGCTTAAGCTCATTTTGAGCTCAAAAATTGGCAAAAAGCGCTTTAGAGAGAGAGAGAAGAGAGAAAACTAGATTTACAGAGGAAACAACAAGAATTGTAAGGGATTGGAACGAAACTTGGAGGATTAAGAAAAGATACACTTGAATTCACACACTAGGTATGAAATTCTCCCTTAATACTTGTAGATAAAACATGTAGCAGTTGTATTCACCTAGTTTTTGAATTTAGTTGCATGAAATTGGACAATAGAGGCATGAATCACCTTGAATTGGAGGAACTAAGTTGAAATATATACATGCATGCATGATCCTTCATTTTTGAGCTATGATTTTTGGAATTTCATACATGCATGAGGTCTAAAAGATAAGACCTTGAAGGTTTTTCATAGTTTTATACATTTCATGCCATCTTGTTGTGTTTTGAAAACAAGAGCATTCAACTTATGACAAGCATGGTTTATAATTGTAAGTTTGAGTTCAAATTTGAGAAATGCGCCATGATTTTGGACAATTGGTTTCAAATTAACTACGTTTTCATGTTCTATAACATTTTTCCATGTTTTTGTACTAACCATGCAAAGTTTGAGCCATTAAATTGCAAGTTTGAGCTTCAAACACAATTCTGGAAATTCCAGAATTCAACAAGTTTGCTCGAGCGTTGGAAGTGGCACTTGAGCGTAAACGTTAAGCTTCCAAAAGTTTTATAGACTATTGCATGGTGGCTCGAGCAGCAAAACTTGTCCTCAAGCAAACCCTATTTTTCGTTACTCATGGTTCGAGCGACAGAAAGTTGGCTCGAGCCTAAAATTGAGGCAACCAGTAATTTTGTAGAGCTTTGCAGCTTGCTCAAGTGACCAAAGTTGCTCTCGAGCAGATTGCCTTCTTTTAGGAACTTTTGAAAAGTTTTTTTATGTTTCGATTTCCATTCTCTTACATTTCTGAGCATTCTTAGGCACACATTGAGCATCCTAAATGAATTAAAGAACACGAAAGAAGCATAAGAAAATTAAGCAAACTAAAGAAGGTTTGAATTGTATTATGACACCCGATGTGTTGTTAATTATGTTGGGTCAATAGCAAGGATGAATCAAGCATCTGAACACTATGAGTAATATCTTAGTAAAGATATTTTTGTGTATGTATTGTTTTCTAAATGTTACCTATGTGGTAAGTTTCTACAGTTATGAATTTTGTACTATGAATGAGTATTTCATCTGTTGATTCGTAATAGAATCAGTAAAGTGATTGATGTATGAATACGAAATGGGCCTAAGGCCGTTTGGTATATTTGACAAGGATACAGATTGGGCCTAAGGCCGTTTGAAACGTTTAATAAGATTGACTAAAGGTCATCGTGTATATAATATGGACCAAAGTCATTTTGAATATGAATACGGATGTGATCATGATCATGATCATGAATATGACTATGCACATAAATATGAATAGAAGAGTGTTGGACCCGAGGTCATTTTGTATAGATGGACCCAAGGTCATTTTGTATATGAGTTGGACCTGGGTTGTTTTGCATATGGTTATGATGTACTGGGCCCGAGGTCGTTTTGCGTTATTATGATCGATAAATCTGATATGAATGAGAATAGTAGTTCAAATGTTTAAATTATAAGTATGATTTATTTATGTGCGAATCTCATTCATGAACCTCTTTACTCTGATATTATTCATTAGGCGTTAGCTCACTCTTTGTTCATATGTATGTTGGCGAGCAGTGGGATGTCCAGCCCCAGCGCAAGTGATATGTGAGAAAACCAGGTTTTGAGAAATCAACCAAGGTCGCCTCACGCAAGAGGCCTTACTTTTGATTTGTTTGCGTTTTGTTTTCTTTTGTTGTCATATGTGACCAAGTTTGTATATAACCTTGGTTTTTGTTAATACTGACTTTGGAATGATCCTGGACCTATGTGTATATATATACTCTAGATGTTTGTTTGGTGTGACTTATTACATAAATGAGAAAAGTTTTTGTTAAGCCATGTATGCATAGTTCATTGGGCAATCTTTGCAAGTTCTGCTTCTGCATTTTGGCCACCTATTATTAACTATGACTTGATTTCTGTCTGAGGGTGTAGGTAATCTCATGATTACTAGTCGGTTATGATCCTAATCCATAGTGGTAGGTTCGAGTCATGATAGAGTGGTAATAGAGCACGAGTAATAACTCAGACACTTGTGCAAATGAGCAGTAGATTGTCTAGAAAGATCTAAGTTGCATTCATGTGATACATATATGCTTGAATGCATCAAGATTGTGCTAAAGTAATTTGTAATATGTAACTGCATGATATATGAAATGTTGCCTATTTGTATGTACGTGCCCTTTTTGTGCATCTGTATGAATTATAATGCAAGTCTCATTAGATAATGGTGAGAGCAAGCGCCGATGAGTAAGAAGAATCCTCTACTGCTCGGCTAGACTGAATGAAGAAAATGATACAGGGCATGGCAGAAACACTGATGAACAACAACAGTGGCAAAAACAGTGGCAACAACCGCCACCCCTGCCTCCAATACAACCTGTACAAGATTTGCAAAATGATGATCGAACAATAGCTCTCGTCGAAGAATTCAAGAAAATGAAGCCACCACTGTTTCATGAGGGTGTGGACCCATTGAAGGCCAAAGCTTGGGTCCTTGGTATTGAAAAGTTGTTTGAAGTATTCCCATGCCTTGAAACACAGAAAGTACAATTGGCCACCTTTACACTGGGCGATGAAACGAGAAGGTGGTGGATGCAAATTCGTGATGATAACAAGAGCATAGACTGGACACAGTTTCTTGCACTCTTTTATGATAAATATTTTCCGTAGTGTGTCCATGATAGAAAGGTGTCTGATTCCGTAGGACTGAAGCAAGGCATTATGATTGTAGCTGAATATGAGGCCAAATTCACTGAATTGGCTAGATTTGCTCCGCACATGGTCGACACTGAATATAAAAAGGCAAGAAAGTTTGAGGGTGGTCTTCGCAATGATATTTTGGAAATGGTGAACGTATTGAGACTACCCACTTATGTTGACGTGCTAGATAAAGATTTAATGTCAGAAACTAATATGGCCAATCAAAGTAAACCTTTGGGAAACCAAGAGGGAAGGCTTTTTCTCACAGAAGAAATTGTCAAAAAAGGAAAATACGGGATCCTTAAGCACTTTAGGCTCCACTAGAGATTCGGCACCAACATGTACTCAGTGTGGTAAGAAGCATCGTGGGGTTTGTTATCGTATTTCTGGGGCTTGCTATAAATGTAGTGAGATGGGACATATGGAAGTGGGAAACTGACTGCTAGTTCAACCAGATCCATCCCAAAATCGGGTAATACTACGAGGCCTGTTGCTACCAAAGACACAATGAGACAAGCGAGAGTCTTTGTACTTGTCCCAGGTGACACATGAAATACTGAAGTTGTTGTCTCGTTTACTATCTCTATATGCAATCAAGATGCTTTTGTGTTAATTGATTCCGACTCAACGCATTCCTCTGTGTCTGTCTACTATATTTGTATCTAGATTGACTAGATCCCTAGAATCACTGCCCTATTTGTTATATGTATCTACTATATCTGGGGAATCTGTATTGTGTACATCTGTGTATCTGTTTATGATATGCGAATTGGCAATGCTACCTTGTATGTGGATTTGTTACCCTTGGACATTAGGCACTTTGATGTAATTCTGGGTATGGATTGGTTGTCCAAATACTATGCCACTATTGATTGTGGAACAAAATGAGTTGTGTTCAGACTGCCAGGACATGTTGAATTTGAATTTGCGGGTAATTGGGGCAGTGCCTCCATCTTATCTGATTTCAGCAATGAAAGCATGTAAACTGCTTAGGAAGGGGTGTTAGGGTTATTTGTGTAGTATCTTGAGTAAGCAATCTTTGAATGTTGAAATGAATAGTATTCCTGTTGTTAGAGAATTCCCAGATGTATTTCCCGATGAACTGGCAGGGGATTGGTTGACAGAGAAATAAAGTTTCTCATGAGTTTATCCCAGGCACCCAGCCTATCTCAAAAATGCCCTACAGAATGTCTATTACTGAAATGAAAGAATTGAAAGAACAATTGCAAGACTTACTCGATAAAAGGGCTTATCCGACTCAGTACTTCACCCTGGGGTGCACCGGTGTTATTTGTAAAGAAGAAAGAGAAGACTTTACGTTTGTACATTGACTATCGGGAATTGAACAAGGTAATGATAAAAAATAAGTACCTTATGAACCGAATCTTTAAAACTTATCTTGATGAATTTGTTGTGGTTTTTATTGATGATATTCTAATATATTCAAAGAGTAGACTTGAACCTAAACAACATCTGAGAATTGTCTTGCAAACACTTAGAGAAAAGAAATTATTTGCTAAACTAAAGAAATGTGAATTTTGGTTGGATGAGATTGTTTTCTTAGCACATGTTATCAACAGAGAGGTGATTTCAGTAGACCCACAGAAGATAGAGGCAATTGTGAACTGACCTCCAGCAACGAATGTAACAGAAGTCTGCAGTTTCATGGGTTTAGCTAGGTACTACAGAATATTTGTGAATTTTTTTTCAAAAATAGCAGTGCCACTTACCTAACACGCGAGGAACAACCATTTGAGTTGAATAATGAAAGGGAATCTGCCTTCCAAGAACTGAAAACGAGATTAACTGCTACACCAGTGTTGACATTGCCCATGGGAAAGGAAAATTTCGTGATTTATATTGACGCATCTTATAAGGGTCTGGATTGTGTATTAATGCAGGAAGGAAGGGTAATTGCTTATGCCATCGATAATTGTGACGACATGAAAAGAACTTCCCAACACACGACCTAAAATTGGTTGCAGTTGTGTTTGCTTTAAAAATTTGGTGGCATTACTTGTATGGTGCGAAATGTGAAGTTTATACAAATCACAAAAGCCTAAAGTACTTCTTTACTCAAAAAGAGTTGAATATAAGGTAGAGAAGATGGCTTGAATTAATAAAAAATTATGATCTTCAGAATCAATATCACACAGGAAAAGCCAATAAAGTTGCTGATGCGTTGAGCATAAAATCAACAGGGAACTTGACTAGCCTACTCACTGAACAAAAGGAAATCCTGCAAGACTTTCAGAAGTCTGAGATTGAAGTGGTATTACATGAGCAAAGTGGGTTAATAACCGCCATTGTAGCCCAACTGGCAATTATTGATGAAATCAAGCAGAGGTAAAGAGAAGACGAATTCTTCAAGAAGATAGTTGGCGAAATTGAAGTGAATCCAAAACTGGGGTATAGTGTTGAAAATGAAGTGTTGAAATTTCAAGATAGAATGTGTCTACTAAACATTCCTGATTAAAGAAGAGAATTCTAGATGAAGTTCACAAGTCAATGTTTGCGATGCACCCGGGCAACAACAAGACGTACTGAGATTTGAAACAAAGCTATTGGTGGCCTAATATGAAGTGCGAAATTACAGAATGTGTCCAAGTGCCTTCAATGTTAGCAAGTTAAGGTTGAACAGCAAAAACCGGTAGGTCTACCTCAATCTCTCCCTATTCTGGAATGGAAATGAAAGCATATAACCATGGATTTTATTGTTGGACTACCTCGAACCCCCGAGAGGTATGAATTCTATCTGGGTTATAGTTGATAGACTGACTAAATCTGCACATTTTCTTCCTATAAAGACTACTTATGATGCTTATAGACTTGCCACTTTGCATGCTGATGAAATTGTCCGTTTACATGGAGTGTCGGTATCTATTGTGTTAGATAGAGATCCGAAATTTGTATCTAGACTCTGGAAAAGCCTTCAAGCAGCAATGGGGACAGAACTAAGATTTAGTACTGCATTCCAGCCACAAACTGATGGACAGTCAGAACGGACTATATAGACTCTAGAAGATATGCTTAGAATGTGTGCCTTAGATTTTCGAGGGAGTTGGGAAGATTATTTACCATTGGCAGAGTTTGCATATAATAACAGCTTCCACTCCAGCATCGGTATAGCGCCATATAAAGCCTTATATGGCAGGAAATGTAGGTCACCGGTCTGTTGGACAGAAGTTGGGGATAGAGTTTTACTTGAGCCTGAAATCGTGCAAACTACCACCAAAAAGATTAAAATTATCCAACAAATGCTCAAGACAGCACATAGTAGGCAAAAGAGTTATGCGGATGTTAGAAGAAGGCCTCTTGAATATGAGGTTGGTGATCATGTGTTCGTCCATATAAATCCAATGAAAGGCCAATTAAGGTTTGGTAAAAAGGGTAAAATTATTACCTCATTACGTTAGGCCGTTTCAAATTCTGGAAAGACTTGGTCTAGTTGCTTAGAGTTGCTCTACCACTGGGAATAGAACAAATGTATAATGTATTCTACGTATCAATGTTGAGAGGTTATCGGTGAGATCCATTCCACGTAATATATTATCATCAAATAGCCCTTGATGAAAATATGAAGTACAAAGAATGGCCAGAATGAATTATTGACCGACAAGTAAAGCAACTGAGAAACAAATCCATTCCAATGGTGAAAGTAGAATGGAAAGAAAATTATGGAAGGGATGCCACGTGAAGAAAGAAGAAGAGATGTGACAATACTACCCACATTTGTTTTCGATGGAAGGTAACATAAGTTCGAAGGACCAAACTTCCTAAAGAGGGAAAGAATGTGATAACCCCATTTTGTGACATACTATTAATCATTAATTATATTTTTGATTATGTGCTTGATGTGAATTTAGATGCTAATTATGTAATTATGTGTAGTTTTGAATTTATATATGTCTACCGTAGGAAAATCTGTTATATATGCTGTAATAAATTGAAATTGAAGGTCATAGAGGCGCCGGAAACCAAAATTGATTATACCATTGTGATTAGCATAATTTTTAGAACTTATGGTGAAATTTAATTAAAAACTGATTTTGGATCAAAATACTTAGATTAATTTGATTTAACTAAGCCTATTTGATTAAGCCTAAGATTTGATTAGGCAATATGATTAGTTAAGCATATATATATATGTGTTAATTCAAGTGCTTAAGCTCATTTTGAGCTAAAAAATCTACCAAAAGAGCTTTAGAGAGAGAGAGAGAGAGAGAGAGAGAGAACTTGATTTAGAGAGGAAACAAGAAGAATTGTAGGAGATTGGAAGGAAACTTGGAGGATTAAGCAAAGATACACTTGAATTGACACACTAGGTATGAAATTCTCCCTTAATCCTTGTAGATAAAACATGTAGAACTTGTATTCACCTAGTTTTTTAATTTAGATGCATGAAATTGGACAATAGAGGCAAGAATCACTTGGGCGTGTTTTAGAGAGGGAACAAGAAGAATTGTAGGAGATTGGAAGGAAACTTGGAGGATTAAGCAAAGATACACTTGAATCACACACTGGGTTTTTCTTGTTTCTTAGAACGGGTGAAACGTGGCTCTGGGCGTGTTTTATCTCAGGACACATGAAGCGCGAGCCCGAGCGGTTTTCCTATTTCTCAAGACGCGTGAAGTGCGACTTTGGGCATGTTTTATGTCGGGAAACTTGAAGCTCGAGCCCAAGCGGTTTTTCTTATTTCTCAGGAAGCGTGAAGTGCGGCTCTGTGCGTGTTTTATTTCGAGACGCGTGAAACACAAGCCCGAGTGGTTTTTCTTATTTCTTAGGATGCATGAAGAGTGGCCCTGGGCGTGTTTTATCTCGGGATGCATGAAACGCGAGCACGAGTGGTTTTTCTTGTTTCTCAGGACGCATGAAGTGTGACCTTGAACGGTTTTTATCTCGGGATGTGTGAAGCGCGACCTCAAGCAGTTTTTCTTATTTCTCGGGACAGTGAAACATGACCCCGAGCGATTTTCGTTCTTCTATTTCTCTAGATGTGTGAAGCTCGACCAGGTGCGGTTTTTATCTTGGGACGTGTGAGACACGATGCCGAGCGATTTTTCTTTCTCAATTTCTCAAGACGCGTGAAGCGCGACTCTAGGCGTGTTTTATCTCATGACACATGAAGCGCAAGCCCGAATGGTTTTTCCTGTTTCTCAAGACGCGTGAAGCGCGACTCTGGGCATGTTTTTTCTCAAGATGCGTGAAGCATGAGTATGAGTGGTTTTTCTTATTTCTCAGGATGCGTAAAGTGTGGCGCTGGGTGTGTTTTATCTTGGGACATGTGAAATGCGAGCCTGAATGGTTTTTCTTGTTTCTCAGGACATGTGAAGCGCGACCTTAAGCAGTTTTTATCTCGGGACGTGTGAAGTGCGAGCCTGAGTGGTTTTCGTTCCTCTATTTCTTAGGATGCGTGAAGTGTGACCTTGAGCGGTTTTTATCTTGGGACATGTGAGACATGACCCCGAGTAATTTTTGTTTCTCGATTTCTCAGGGCGCGTGAGACGCGACCCTAAGCGGTGTTTTCTTTCCTCGTCTCGTGTTTTGGCGTGGTCAGAGTTTGTTTTATATCATTTTGCAAAGAACCTGTGTTGGTTTTAAGCTTAAAGCTGCTCATTCATATGTTATTATCTTGTTGCATCTGTTATTGCTTATTGCATCATCACGCATAAGCATGAGTTTCAAAATAGTCAGCTACGCGAAGCGTGTGAGTCCATCTTTCAAAGTCATTGTGCATAGCATTTGTATTCTTCCCCAGAACTACGCTAGTTTGATTCATTGCAAAGGGATACGTAGGTAGCCTGTGGGCATAACCATTTATTTCTGTCTTGATTGTTTGTCTAAGTCTTACGACCTTGTCAAAATAGGTCGTCTTTGGGGTTTGACATTCACTAACGTCATTTCATGGCTCCGAGTTCTGTCAAAGAGGGGCAATTGTAGACACCCCATTTTTGACGGCCCTTACGACTTGGACGTCATCGCTTGCACACCCAATGATGAGTCTATATGCTTGTTAAGTGCTCGAAGTCCTCAGCGGAATGCCACAGCTTTGAGCCTTTCAAACCCTACACCCCTGTTGCCCTATTTTGAACCAAAACCTTGGATTTTCAAGCCTGCAACCTCTAGTCGCTTGTCGGCCACTGTTGTGGGCTGCCGGCCATTGCTCCTGGTTGCCGGCCACCAATGTGTTTTGTAGATATTTTGTGACAGCTATGCCAGCTGTTTGCACAGATGCTTACATCTGCTCCCACGTGTATGGCTGGATGTTTTTGAGGGAGGTTCATGTTTCTCTATATATAGAGGACCTCCCCTCTTGCTTTGGGGTTAGAAAAAATTTGGAGCAAAATTTTTCCTCTCTCTTGCAAATTTCTTCACCTTTGCCTATACACTCTTAACCAACCCTCTCCATCTCTAAGTTAAGGTACCTTTGACCCTTGTTTGAGCTCTTGAGGGTGTGTTGGTCTTGTTTTGCTGCCTAGAATTGGTTATTCTCTTTAAGAGGTATAAAGCTTTGCTTTTTTACTTGCTTTATTTACTTTTTTTCCTACTATTTTCCAACTATTTTTGGGCTACAAAAACTCTAAATTTTTGGCTGAAACTTGGGTTTTAAGGCCAATAAACGTTGAGGGGTGGTTCACCCTTCTTTACACCTTGCTTTCAAGGCCTTTACCCTTGTGTTTCCCACCTTTGCACTATCTTTTTTTGAGCTTTTAAACACTGATTTTCAGCGTTATTTCAATGGCAAAAATCATATTTTGAAGTCCAAAATTAGAGGGGTTAGCCTCCCCTCCTCGTGTTTTTCTTACTAGCCTAGCATGATCCATGTTTTAGCTTATTGTTCTAGCTATTTTTGTCTTAATTCCAGCGTGTTTTAGGACTTATTTAAGACTATTTTATGAATGTTTGTCAGTGTCTGTTGCATTTGAGTCTTATATTGCATGCTTGTAGTGTAATTGTCCTCATGGGTTTGGTGATTTAGGCCTTAGACACCACCTCATTTGAGTTGATTGCATTTATTTAGTGCTTTTCTTATTTGTTTTCACCTTTAATCACCTCTGTAACCTCCCTTCTTTCTTGGCTTTTTCTTTGCTTTGAAAGTGGTTTCAAACTATTTGTTTGCTTAAGGATGAGATTGAGGAGTCATGCTTAATGGTTTAATCCCTTTGGGGGTTCATTACCAACGGTATGATGTCTCTTTCATGCTCAAAGCAACACTTGGTTTGAGCCCTCTTTCCATTAGGGGACTTAAATTCATTTGTGGACTTAATTGATTAAAGAATTGAGAGGTAACTAAAATGGAGTAATAAAATTGGTGAATAAAAAGGTGCAAGATAATAATTTGGTTTGGGTTCAATTGGACATTAATTGAACCCTTGAGTCTTGAGTCGTTTCATACTCATTAGTGATGAAAACGGTTCAACATTCATTGTCAACTACTTCCCTTGATCTTTTATGATAGGGAGATGGTTTTGATAGTCTTGTTTTGTTGCATTCAATGAACTTGCACACTTTGGTTCATAGGCCATCATGCAATGAAATTGCATACATTGATGGTTTGTGAATCAAGTTTTACTACTCCTTTGAGCTGTTCAAATGATAAGGAGGGGGAAATTGTGCAAACCAGCCCTTGATAATACCCTGTCCCTACTCCATTTGCTCTCTGTTGTAGCACGACAATCCAGTCAGCAGTGGCCGGCAAGCCACCATCAATGGACGAAAGGCCATCTGCCGGCCACCAGTGCAAAATCCAGCAGTGTACTTTTGAAGCAGAATAGAACAGGTTCTGATGTGGAAATCAATGCAAATGTTCAACTGTGCAACAGAGGCATTTGGCAGCAAAAACAGTGGCCTTTTTCGGATGGAAAACCGTTCATTCATGAGCATTCCCCATTTCCCAAGGCAGAATAATTAGAATAGCTAGCTTAGTGCTTCTTTCATGTTGTATTCATTAGTTCATGTTGATTTGTAATTGTAATTAATTAATTAGTTAGTTAACTTGTTGTAATAATTAGTTAGCTAGAATAGTTAATTATTTTGTAATAATTAGTTAAGTAGTTTAGCTAAATTATTCATTTGGGTTTGTAATAGTTAATTAATTAGCTTAGCTTTAATTAGTTATTTGTTTAGTTCATTCAGACCCTCCTGTGTGAGGGCACAATGTTGTAATAATGTGTATGTCTTAAAACCCCACGTCTTTCTCCCTTTTATTTACTAGCTTACAATGGTTAGTTACGGGCATCATGTTTTGTTTAGCATTCTCCATGTTGCATCCACTTGTTTTGCATGCACCGAGGCTCGGTTCATCATTCTAACTTGCATTGTAGTTTAAATACTTCTTTGAATACGTGCTGAGAACGCATGCTATCAAATTGATCCACTTGCCATATTAGTAGCCGAGCCTAGTAAATTACATATTGCATGTATCGCATAGTTAGGAATCATGCATTTTTCTAACTCATTTCTCTTTTGGCTTGGAGTACTAGGTGAGTGTAGACACCCCATTTTTGACTGACCTTAAGATTCAGACATCATTGATTGAGCGCTCGGTGATTGTGCATGTTGTGCTCGTTTCGAGTTTCCGGAGTTTTCGGCCGAGTGCCTTGCCTCCGAGCCTCTGAACTCTTTGTGCTTTGGCTCGATTTGCAGACCGAACCTTGTTTTCTCTTCCTTGAAGGGAAGGGGGTGGTCTGTGGACCATCCTTTTGTGGTCGTAGACCACCCTTTTATGGTCGTAGACCACTTTTCCCGCTTGGAGGCTAGTTTCCGGTTTTCGGAGCCTTCGGCTACGCGCCTTGTCTCGGGACTGCTTAACGTTCTCTGTTTAGCGTGGTTTTTGAACCACACCTTGTTGCCTTGGCCTAGAGGGCCACTGTGGTCTGGGAGACCACTTTTGGTGCTCATAGACTAGTTTTCGAGGCTCCCGGTTGCGCGCCTTGCCTCCTGGACTTTCGTCTTGCATCATTTTTGGTTTGTTTTTGGTGCAAACCTTGTTTTCCTTATTTGGAAGGTGGTGCAAGGGTGGGAGACCAGTTCTTCCCCTTGGAGACCACTTTCCTTCTTGCTCGCCAGTTTTCTAGTCGGGAAACTAGTTTTCTTGGTCTTTGGGCCACGTTTTCCGGTCGGCCACCACACCATTGCCTTGATTTCATGCTGCAGACCCTCTCCCCCCATGGCCGACCACTTTTTGCCTGGCCGACCACTTCCACTGGTCGGCCGACCAGTAGAAGTAGCTGGCCGACCACTTCAAGTGGTCGGCAGCTTTCCATCACCTTTTTGGAGATTTTTTTAGGCCAGCTGTTATAGCTGGAAGGCACAAAAGCCATCCTCCATATAGTGTATGGAGGGATGGCTTTAGGCCAAAAGCTTGTCCAACAAGCTTGTTGCTTGTTCTCTATATAAGAGAACCTCCCCCCTTCTTCTCCAGGTTCAGATTTTTGTGCTAGAGCTATAGATACACATATATCTCTATATCTCTCTCTTGGTCTCATTTTTGTGCCTCAAAGTGCTTATTCTTCATACTTTAACACACAAACACACACTAAAACACCATCCTTTTGTTGCTGAGGCTCTTAGAAGCTGGTTTTGGTGTTTTTGGTTTGGTTTGAGCTTAAAAAAGTTGCTGGAGTTGTAGCTTCAAAGTGGTTCTACAAGGGTGAGCCTTTAACCCCTTAAACCTTGGTGTTTGCTTAAGCTTTTGGACTTGTTTGCATGCTTATTTAGGCTTGACTTCTTACTGCAAAAAGTTCTAATTTTGTATGCTTGTGATGTTTGTTTGAGGTCACTTTTGTGTTGGGGGTAGTCTCCCCCCTCTTAGGCCTTGTTTGGCCTTGTTCTTGTGCCATCTTTTTAAGCTATTGGGATCACCTTGTTTTGGCCTTCTCACCACTGAAACTCAGAGGAATTTCAGTGGTGGAAATGGTGTTTTAAGGTCCTAAATCGGAGAGGGTCATCCCCTCTCCTTGTGTCTTGTATGCTTGCTTCACTTGCCTCATGTTTGATCATGTTTATCTAGCATATGTTAGCTCCATCTCAGGCCATTTTTGGCCTTATTTCAGTATGGCATACCTCTATTTTCACTTGGTTTTGTCACCTCATGCATGCTTTATACACTTGTAGTGTAAATTTTGCAAACTAACTTTGTGTGCTTCATGAAGTAGCATGTCTTTCTAACTTGTTTTGAGTCCATCTCAGCATGTTGTTGGTGTTGTTTTTCCATTATATACCTCTATTAAGGTTTGGTTTGATAGCCCCATGCATGCTCCATGCACTTGTAATGTAATCCCACAAATTAGCCTAATGTGTACCATGCTTTAGAGCATCATTCTAGCATGATTTTGGTTTAACTCTAAGAAGCTTTTGTCCATGTTTTAGCATTCTCTAGCTCTGATTTGTGTTGTTTTGGTCATGCATGCCATGCTTTGTATAGCTAAAGTGCATTCTAGCTTGTTAGCTTTGTGTGTTGAGTCCACTAGCATGAATTACTTGGACTATTTTCATGATTTGGCATAATTTGTTATGTGATTTCAGTTCATGTTTAATGTTCATGTACTCACATCTTTCACTCTTTCCATGCTTTGGAGGGTTGGTCCTTTATGCCTTAAACATGAGTCATTGCGTATGCCTTCATGCCTAAGCTTGCGAGCTATCATTTCAGTGTGTTTTTGGGGTTATTTTGCCATGATATAACTCTGATTTTTTGTTGGTTAAGCCATCTCATGCTTGGTCTTAGTAGGTGTAGTGTAATCCTCCCTTTTGGCCTTGTATGCATCATGCCTTATGCCCTTCATGCTAGCCTGTTTTGGCTTCCTTCCATGCATGTTTTAGACTCATTTTGACATGTTCTAGGACTGTTTCGGGTTGCCTCGACCATATGCTTCATGTTTTGTATAGCTACAGTACAAGTGCCTATGCTAACTTTGAGTTTTGGGCACCATAGCATGCTTCATTTGTATCATGTACATGATTTGGCATCATTTAACATGATATTTCAGAGCATGTAGCATTTCCATGTTCCCACTTCTTACACCCTTTGAGTGCCTCTAAGGGTTGTGCTTTGTTGCCTAGCTTATGGCCTAGTGTGTATGCATGCATGCTTAGGTCCTTGAGCCCTCATCTTAGCATGTTTTGGTCTTTGTTTAGACCTAATTAAGCTCTGTCCATGGTTGTTCATGCATTTGTGCCATGTGTTGCATGTCCCTTTGTATAGTCCTCTTTGCTAGCCTTATGCCTTTTTTTTTTGGGGGTGAATTTAAATTTTTTTTTTTTTTTTTGGGTGAATAGCCTTATGCCTTAAGGAGCCTAGCATGCCATGCTTGTATTGTTTGAGTGATTTGGCATCATTTCATACCTTATTTCAGTGCACTTAGTGTTGTTACACCTCCATGCTTACCACTCTTTGAGCACTCTTGAGAGTTGTGCTCTTATGCGTAGTTGATGGGCCATTGCATTGAGCATGCATGTCTTGATCTTCATGCCTTCGTTTCATCATTATACTGATTTGGGCATGACTGAGGTCTGTCCATTTTTGGTTTAAGTCCATTTAGCATGTTTGTTTGCATGCTTATGTAACATTGCATTGCGTATGGCATGTTGTTCATTGCATTGTGTATGCCATGTTATTCTTTGCATTGTGCATGCCATATCGTTTGCATGCTTATGTTACATTGCATTGCATTGCGTATGCCATGTCGTTACATTGCATTGTGTATGCCATGTTATTCTTAGCAATGTGTATGCCATGTTGTTCTTTGCATTGTGTATGCATGTTGTTGCTTGCATTTGTTTGGATTAGGTGTTAATCCAAACACAAGAAACGAGGGACGTTTCATTCTTGAAGTGATGAAACGTGCCTCAATTCTCGGTCGCCGACCCTCTTGATCATACATGATAGAGTTCTAGGCTTTATGTGTTTATGTGTGCATTCATTTTACATTGAATTGTACAATTTGGCTTCTAGGCCATCATGCATCGAGATGCGTGATTGGTGGCCCGAGGGTCAAGAACCACACCCCCTTAAGCTTATGAAATGATAGGGAGGGTGGTTGTGCACACATATCCTGCAAATACATTGCCATGCCCTTTCTTGCTCTCTGTTGCAGCAAATTGGAAGAGTGCAGCAAAAACTGGTCGGCCAACCAGAAAAACTAGCTGGCCGACCACTTTTTCTGGTCTGCAGCAATGGCAAGTGGTCGGCCAGTGGCTGGCATACCCTAGGTGGTCGGCAGCCCTCCTACAGGTCCCCAGGTGAGTTAGAAGCTTTCTGGAGCTTGGTGCAAGGTTCTGAGAACAGTTGCAAACAGAGGCAAATCGGGGCATCATGTTGGATTTCCGAACGAGGCGACCGAGCATGCATGCACTCCTCTTCCCGAGGACCTCTCTTTACTGCTTTCCTTAGCTAGTTTATCCTTTGGTTCTGTACTTAAGTAGTTAATGCGCTTAGCTGCTTATTTGTATTTGATTAGCTTGATTTGTAATAATTAGTGTAATTAGCTTAGATTAGCTAGTTAGCTTCTTATTCGGACCCTCCGTCGAGAGGGCCAACTGTTGTAATAAGCGTGCGTGTGTGTGATGCATGTCTTCCAACCCCATTTCTTTCTCCCTTTTACTTAACTGCTTACGATGGTTAGTTTTAGGGCATATTTCATTAGCATACTTATGCTCCGCATGCGTGCATCATTCATCTGCTTTGCATGCACCGGGCTCGGCGCATCATACTAACTGCATTATATTTCAATTCCAAGTTGAATACATGTATCGAATTGTCGCATTCATATGCCATTCTAGAGAGCCGAGCCTATTTTAGTTGCATTTTTGCATGTGTTGCATTAGCCGCCTTAACATGAACTAGGATCATGCATGATTTCCAACTAGTTCTCTGTTTTGGTTCGGAGTACACTGTGAGTGTTTACGTTTTAGCATACTGCATGAGATGTGTATGTTGCCATGACAGCATGCTTGCCATGAGGCTAACTACTTAGTTGATTAACTGCCTGAATGCTTGTGGGTGAAGGTTGGATTGCTTGAATTGGAACAATTCATCAAAATCCTCGACTTAGCATACTTGCGAGTAGCAAACTTCAAATCATTTTCACAAATGAACATGCAATGTTTTGTTCCAACTTAGGCGATCTAGTCTAGACTTGTATGTTGTGCGCATCACATAGTAATTCTAGGTTAATAACCGGAATAAGAACACATGTCTTTTCAAAAACAAAATATCATGTTAGTAAAGGCCGATCTTTGATTGGCCGAGAGGGGGTGCTCATTGCATGACCTTCCCCTCTCGAACCCAAGTTCCCGAGCCGAGGCAACTTTGGTGATGACGGACACGTGGCCTTAGGCACGAGTCAGGGTTTCCTAAATTTCCCAAAAATAAAACATTTAGGTGGCGACTCTGTATCTGGCAAAGCAGTCCATGTTTGGCACTTCTTTATAAAAATCAGTTTTCCAAAACGATTTGCCAGATTTGGACTCTTTGGTGATTTATCGATCTCACATTGCACTTTGTGAGATTAGATTCAGAACCGTGACACGAGTCCGAACTGTAGTAGCTAAAGAACAAAACGGTTCGCGCCCTTGCAGCGTGCGGATAGCGGAGTTCTCGAGGCGGTCTACAGTTTCTGGCGACTCTGCTGGGGATTTAGAGAACTTGACTCGAAGTCATGATGTCATGTTTTGATTACACTTATGTGTCTCTTTGCATTGCATTTGCATTGGTGCACCTAAGACACCGTGTTCGCCATCTGCTATTCCTGAACGGTTTTCCGAAGGCTGTGTGCCATAAGGTTGACCGGTTACGGGCTCTGCCACGATAGGAACACAAACCTCGGTTTTTACCGGGGCACCCTTTTGACTATTCGGCCTAGTGCATATCGGAATCCGTAGTGACCATTCCAAGCTAGGACATGTTGTTTACCCGATTATAGGTTGTTTGAAACCGTTGTGTGCGTAGTGAAACCCTAGCTCTTGACAAGATAGGACAGGGAAACCCTACCCCTTCATAGAGGTGTTTTGGCTCTCACTTGCTTGCTATGTGCTTTTAGAGTGTGTCTCTACAGGAATGCATGTATCAGTTTGCAAAGTATGGGTATCAGGCTCGCGGGCATCAGTATTTGAAGAATCAGCTTTACCTGAGGGTATCAGTTTACAGGCAGAATTTTGGGCAGAATTCAGTAGAAAGCACAGTCATTCAGCTATGCTTATATCTATTCTGGTGAAATTAGGTTAAGATGCTGCATGTTTTCTCTTTTGCTAGGTAGTCGTGAAACCATAGCTTCAGAGGGCTCCAATATCTCCCGGGTACATTGGACTTGTGCTAATAGACTTTTTTAGGTCAGAGATTCAGTTCAGAGTAGCCAGTGTTTTCCTTCGCTGAGGCATGGTAGAGAAAGGCCAATTAAGGCTCACCGGTTCATCTGATCCGTTAGTCACCAATCACATCACCTCTGTTCAATTTAGTAGACTCATGATGACACAGAGTTCGGAAGAGGCTGTGGCCATGGTAGCAGCATTAAACCAGGAAATCGCCTTGCAGGGTGAGACCAATGCTGAAATGCAGCGCCCATCTGGGGCACCTACCACACATTCGGTCTTGGAACCCCAATCATCTCAAACTCGTGAGCCCACTACTTTTGAGCTGATAGGAATGATCGGTGATCTTCAGAGAACTGTGGCTGATCTAGCCTTTGGACTATCGGCTCTGCCATCGACAACATCACATGCTAGAAATTTCACACCAGAAGACTCCCCACTCCTTGGGTGAATTGTAATTAAAATTGGCCAACCTGAAGCCACTCCAAGTTTAGGTAATGACATGTCGACAACAACCGGACTTCGCACTGATGTAGCAACCTAAGCCCTTGGCCAAGCTAAGGCAAGTGGAAAGGACAAGTTAGGGGTAGACATTGATCCCTATGAACACCTTCTGTGGGTTGTTGAGGCTTTGAAAGCCGAAGGACTGAACAAACAGCAAGTGCTTGCAGTTGTTGCAAAAACTGTGGAGGGCACTTTCACCACTCAGAATAAGAGCAGTGCGAATCAAGGGGAAAACCGGGAGAAGGGCCGTCATACCAGAAATGTCCCTGTTAGCTCTAATCCTGCACTCAGAAGAAACCAGAAAACCAAGCCAGCACCTGCCAATCCCTTTGCTGGTGCGCCCAGCAAAAATCCACAAACCTCTAAGTATCTACCCCGAGGTCGCAGGGTCTTCCATGCCCTCTATATGCCTTTGTCCAAGGCTCTTCAAATCCTTGTTGAAAAAGGCCATCTCAAACTCTTGAGACTCGGCCTCTCCCTGGTCGTCTTCCACCCGGTCATGATACTACCCAGTATTGTGCTTACCATCAACAAACCGGTCATAGCACCGACAATTGCTTTCGTTTTTGCCACGAAGTACAAGATTTGTTTGACAACAAGGTCGCCATCCCACCAGCTTAGCAAGGTCTATCGTCATTGGATCAGTGAACATGGGGGATAATGTGATGTGATCGGGGGAGATAAGCCACCTGCGGATGGCACCCAGTTTACTCCGAATGTGATGGATGGAATGCACTGTTTTGAGCATTTGCGAATGCTGGTTATTTTACTTTCTGACTTGGGTATTGAGTCAGTTCAGTTGTTTTGTTTTGAGTCTGTCTCGTTGTTTTGAGTCAGTCGGGGCTGTCTTGTTGTATCGAGTCAGTCCTGTTTTGTTAGAGTCGGGTGATTTCGAAGGTGTTACCTTGGACATCACTTGCTTGTTTTGTGTTTGTCTTTTCGTTTCCTTTTGAGTCTGTTTCTACCTTGGAGCTAGTTGTGCCAATAGATTTGAATGAAACAGCAGTGATTTTCACACTCTTGTGTTTCTTTCTGCCTTATGTCAGTTGTGCCAGAAGTTCTGAATAAGCTGGCAGTATTTGACCAAAAATTGTGTCTTTTCTATGCCTTGAAGTCATCGCATTGACCTAAGTTTTTTTTAAAAACTTTTTTTAACACTGTGATGAAAACAAAGAGGAAGGAATTCCTCGAGATTTGCAAAAATTTGATCAATTGAGAGAAAGAGAGGCATGCTGTACCCTTAATGAATGAGATCATGCTCGTTAGTGTGAGTACTGAGAAGGATCCTGGCTTGATCCAAATTGGTTGTACATTGTCTTCGGCGCGAGCGGTTAGTCGCTTTCTTAAAAGATTTCAAAAAAATGTTTTTGCGCGGTCTTGCGAAGACCTGTGTGAAATCGCTCTTGAGATTGTGCAGCATAGGATCGCTTTCAGCCTCGAGACTCGACCCCTTGCTTTCAAACCATGAACTTGGACTCAGAATGTTCAAAGGTCAATCATGATGTAAGGCCTGTGTGGTCAGATTTGAAGCAGCCCATGAACTAGGGGCAAGAAAGTCAGATCAAGAAGATCAGATGTCGTCAATAGAAGCTTGTGAAGCTAAATCAGAAGCACCCTTGACCTAGGGGCAAAAAATGTCAAATGTGCTCGAAGAGTCAAAAATTGGGACATTTCTCAAGCCAACGAAGACTGGCAAGAATGCCAAATCCCAGAAGGGAGGAAAGAAGAAAGTATTGCTGAAGGACAACCAAGCTCCTATCCGCAACACTATGGGCAACTTCAGCCCCTATTGGATGGACACCTACATCATCAGCGAACAGCAGCCATTGTCTTAGATTCAGATGGCTTCGAGATCTCAAACCGATCAACATGGACAAAGTTACACTTTTACCCTTGAGAGGCTCGCTGGGCCAAAAACCCAGAAGGGCGACCCAGGCAAAAGTTAGAGCAAGAAAAAGCAAAAAAACAAAATGAAGAAAATGCAAAGAAAAGATAAAAAAAAAAGAAATGACGAAAAAGAAAAGAAATGAACAAAAAAGAAATGAAGAAAAAGAAAAAAAAGAAAAGAAAAGAAAAGAAGAACATAGCTCGCAAGGTTGAAAACCCAGAAAGGGCGACCTTGGCAAAAGTTAGAGCGCAAAAGGAGAAGTTAATACCCGAGTGTACCTTAACCCCGAACTACGTCAGGCTTGATTCCCATGTTTGGGATACATAGGCAACTTTTTTCTGAAGTCCAGCCATAAACACTTCCAAATCGACTGTGTCCGTGTAATGGTTTTGATCATCTTTGTCATCTCTATATCTGAGAATTCGGTTGTGATCGTCACTTTGAGGACTGATTACAATGCGCTGTGGTGCCATTCAGACAAGGGGCAACTTTCCGTTGCTGTGCAGTGCCCTTCAGACATGGGGCAATTTTCCATTGTTTTGGATCTGAGGTTGTGCATCTCAAGAGTAGATTTTGTGTTGGTCGAGCAGTGGCCATTTGCAAAGACAGTTTTGAGAATTTTTAATAAAGCTGACTAATTTTCTCAAAATTTATTCCATTTTTCCAAAATTGGACCATTTCTTAGACCCAAAAAAGGAAAATTTTCAGTGCTCATAGCCTGACTTGCATGATTTCAAATCAAAAAGTTGAACAAGTGTGCTAATCTAACTCTCATTTTGGTCAAAATTGTTTTAACAGAAAGCAAAAACAAAAAATGGTCAAAATGATGATCTAGGGGCATAGTTGAGTCAGGTGTTCTGTCTTTTCCCCGTTGTCAACATACCTGCCAGAAAGGGCACTCTACTTGCCAGAAAGGGCATCATACTTGCCAGACAAGGGCACAACTGAAGCTAACAGCAAAGGGCCAAAAGCTCTCTCATCCCCCAAGCAGCGAGGTATCAAGCCAAGTACGAAGCACAAACTGGAATGGATCAAGATATTCCACTCCCTCATCTAGACAGGTCTGATTACATCCAAACTGGCCAAGGGCATCGTCAACCTATGTCAGCTGCAGATTGGCTACACACCCAGTTGTAGTGCAACCCCTTTGGGGGAAAGTTCACTGTTGTGAACAGAAGAAGAAGAATCTAGCGGAATGCTAGGGGCAAGAGCCCGCAACGTTCTGTCCATCCATTAACCACCCAGGAGAGGGATAAAAAAACAAGAGAGATTGAAGAATAGAGAGATGTGCGTTGAGAGAAAAAGTAAGGAAAGGACTTTTTCAGAAAAACAAAGCCTGAGTGCCGAGTGATGTGAGAATCACAAATAAGAAAGGGTGGGAAACAATACCCGAAGAAACTGGCTCCTCGCGAATTGAGAGGTCTCTTGCCATTAGAATATGTCTGAGTGTCATGTCTCTTGTTTTGTTTGTCTCGATTCTTGTTTTGAGTCGTTTCGAGTGCTACTCGATGTGTTTAGGTTGTTTACCTTTTGTTTTTCTTTGTTGAGTCGTGGTGTGCTGTGTTCAGTCGTAGGCTCAGTACCCGGTCGAGAACTCATTTCTCAATTTTAAAAATAAATCATTTTGTGCTCAGAGTGCCGTGCCGTTCTCTACATTTGTGCAAAACAGGATTTGTTCTTTCGTAAAACTGCAGGGTTCAACCCAAGTCATGTGAGAATAGTAAAACTAGGACCTATCTAAAGCTATATAGGTTCCAGACTGCAAAGTAAAAGAAAAGAGGGAAAATTGAAGCATCTGAGTTTGTTTTAACTTCAAAAAATTTCGAGATTGTATTCCGGAGGTACCTTTTCAGGTCTTGTCAATGCTCCGAAGTATGAGTGTGCCTCTATCTCAAGCACAAGACCAAGCCTGCTTCAAAGCCAGAATGGCAAATCAGAAATGCTCTCCCTGAGTACCATTCCCCGTCAGAGTTATCTTGGCTATGTTTGCAATAAGGGAAAGTTGCGAATATGATCAGGAAGGAAAACGACATCTGTGGTTTCTACATGCAGAAGTTATCCCTTGTCAGCATTTCAGGACCTTTGTACTGCGAGTTGAAGGTAAGTGTTCGAAGAACACAAAGGGAGAGATCCCCGTCAGAGTAGAGCGGTTCACCACCACTCACCCCATGAGGTGCTTTCTAAAGCGCCGCTTTATTTGTTTATTGCATTCCCTAAACATCATGCTCTACATTGCTTGTAACATGTATCGTATCATCTCACTTATTGCATTTATTTGCATCTTGTGTTATCTTGTATCATTTGTCCTTTCACGCTGTGCAGCGTTTAGGATCGTTGTCCTCCGGGGCTATCTCAAGTTGCGTCGTGTGCGCACTGGGGTGGTTGTTTTTCGGACCTCTTTTCACGATTTTAGCGTGGTTAGAGTTTGCTCCTTCCTCACACGATTTTAGCGTGTTTGGAATTTGTTTACCTCTTCTCACGATTTCAGCGTGGTTAGAGTTTGTCCCTTCCTCACACGATTTTAGCGTGTTTGGAATTCGTATACCTCTTCTCACGATTTCAGCGTGGTTAGAGTTTGTTCTTTTGTCACACGATTTCAACGTGTTTGGAATTCGTTTACCTCTTCTCACGATTTCAGTGTGGTTAGAGTTTGTTCCTTCCTCACAAGATTTTAGCGTGTTTGGAATTTGTTTACCTCTTCTCACGATTTTAGCGTGGTTAGAGTTTGTCCCTTCCTCACACAATTTCAGCGTGTTCGGAATTTGTATACCGCTTCTCACGATTTCAGCGTGGTTAGAGTTTGTTCCTTCCTCACACGATTTCAGCGTGTTTGGAATTTGTTTACCTCTTCTCAAGATTTCAGCGTGGTTAGAGTTTGTTCCTTCCTCACATGATATCAGCGTGTTTGGAATTTGTTTACCTCTTCTCACGATTTCAGCGTGGTTAGAGTTTGTCCCTTCCTCACACGATTTCAGCGTGTTAGGAATTTGTATACCTCTTCTCACGATTTCAGCGTGGTTAGAGTTTGTCCCTTCCTCACACGATTTCAGCGTGTTTGGAATTTGTATACCTCTTCTCATGATTTCAACGTGGTTAGAGTTTGTTCCTTCCTCACACGATTTCAGCGTGTCTGGAATTTGTTTGCCTCTTCTCACGATTTCAGCGTGGTTAGAGTTTGTTCCTTCCTCACACGATTTCAGCGTGTTTGGAATTTGTTTACCTCTTCTCACGATTTCAGCTTAGTTAGAGTTTGTTCCTTCCTCACACGATTTTAGCGTGTTTGGAATTTGTATACCTCTTCTCACGATTTCAGCGTGGTTAGAGTTTGTTCCTTCCTCACATGATTTGAGCGTGTTTGGAATTTGTTTACCACTGCTCACGATTTCAGCGTGGTTAGAGTTTGTCCCTTCCTCACACGATTTCAGCGTGTTTGGAATTTGTTTACCTCTTCTCACGATTTCAGCGTGGTTAGAGTTTGTTCTTTCCTCACACGATTTCAGTGTGTTAAGAATTTGTTTACCTCTTCTTACAATTTCCGCGTGGTTAGAGTTTGTTCCTTCCTCACACGATTTTAGCATGTTTGGAATTTGTTTACCGCTTCTCACGATTTCAGCGTGGTTAGAGTTTGTTCCTTCCTCACATGATTTCAACGTGTTTGGAATTTGTTTGCCTCTTCTCACGGTTTCAGCATGGTTAGAGTTTGTTCCTTCCTCACACGATTTCAGCGTGTTTGGAATTTGTTTACCTTTCTCACGATTTCAACGTGGTTAGAGTTTGCCCTTCCTCACACGATTTTAGCGTGTTTGGAATTTATCTCAGGACACGTGACGCGCGAGCCTGGTCGTGTTTTATCTCAGGTTGCGTCGTGCACGCACCTGATCGGTTTGTTTTCGGACCTCTTCTCAAGATTTTCAGCGTGGTTTGAGTGTCCTTTTCCTCACACGATTTCAGCGTGTTTGGAATTTGTCTCAGGTTGCGTTGTGTACGCGCCTCATTGGTTGTTTTGGGCCTCCTCTCACGATTTCAGCGTGGTTTGATTGTCCCCCTTCCTCACACGATTTCAGCGTGTTTGGAATTTGTTAACCTCTTCTCACGATTTTAGCGTGGTTAAAGTTTGTTCCTTCCTCACACGATTTCAACGTGTTTGGAATTTGTTAACCTCTTCTCACGATTTTAGTGTGGTTACAGTTTGTTCCTTCCTTACACGATTTCAGCGTGTTTGGAATTTGTTAACCTCTTCTCACGATTTTAGCGTGGTTAGAGTTTGTTCCTTCCTCACATGATTTCAGCGTGTTTGGAATTCGTTTTGGACCTCCTCTCACGATTTCAGCGTGGTTTGAGTGTTCCTTTTCCTCACACGATTTCAGCGTGTTTTGAATTTATCTCAGGTTGCGTCGTGCGCACGCCTGGGCGGTTTATTTTTGGACCTCTCTTCACGATTTCAGCGTGGTTAGAGTTTTTCCTTCCTCACACGATGTCAGCGTGTTTGGAATTTCTTGACCTCTTCTCACGATTTCAGCGTGATTTGAGTGTCTCTTTCCTTACACGATTTCAGCGTGTTTAGAATTTATCTCAGGCTGCGTTGAGCACGCTCCTGATTGGCTGTTTTGGGATTTGTTTTTCCTCCTCTCATGATTCCAGCATGGTTACAGTATGTCACCCTTTGTATCTACGGCACTATCTGTTTTATCGCACTATTTTGTGTACCTTACTTGCATTGTGCATGCATTTTATCGCGCTATTTTGCGCATTGGACTATTTTGTGCACCATACTTGCATTGTGCATGCATTTTATCGCGCTATCTTGCGCACCTTATCTGCACTTATTAAATGCATTGCATTGTTATGCACATTTTAAGCGCATTGTTATGCGCACTTTGGTTTCATTGTTATGCACCCGCACTCTTCACTTGCATTGTTATGCACTTTTCACTTGCATTGCTATGCAAGTTTCCATCGGCATCATATGTGCACGTGTTTATCTTAGAACGGTATCTTGATATAGCGTTGAGCATATGTTTCTAACTATATTGTACTTGTTGAGTTTCTTTCTTATGCAGGCACGATATTGTATGTACGATTCATTTGAAGCTGGCGCGACCAGACGAACCAGACGATATCGTATGCACTCCGCGTGAAATACAGTGAGAATTGCATAATTTTCTTACATCATTTCTGCATGAGTTGTAGTTTGGTTTGTATTCGCTTGCTTAAACTGTTGCATTTATTGTGCATATTTGCTTCATTACAGCTTTCTTTGCATGATCATAAGTTATGTTCGGCATTGTGCATGTCATTTGCATCTTGCCCCTGCCTGCGGGCGCATCTCTTTGTTAGCTTGCCTGTTTGTCTAAATCTTCGGCCTTGTCAAAAATGGGTCATCTCTAGGCTTTGACATTCACTCCCGTCACTTTTTGACTTTCGAGTTCTGTCAAAGAGGGGCAACTGTAGATACCCCATTTTTGACCGACCTTAAGATTCAGACGTCATCGATTGAGCGCTCGATGACTGTGCATGTTATGCTCGTTCCGAGTTTCCGAAGTTTTCGGCTGAGTGCCTTGCCTCTAGGCCTCTGAACTCTTTGTGCTTTGGCTCGGTTTGCGGACCGAACCTTGTTTTCTCTTCCCTGAAGGGAGGGGGGTGGTATGTGGACCATCATTTTGTGGTCGTAGACCACTTTTCCCGCTTGGAGACTAGTTTCCGGTTTTCGGAGCCTTCGGCCGCTTGCCTTGTCCCAAGACCGCTTAACGTTCTCCGTTTGGCGTGGTTTTTGAACCACACCTTGTTACCTTGGCCTAGAGGGCCACTGTGGTCTGGGAGACCACTTTTAGTGCTCGTAAACTAGTTTTCGAGGCTCTCGGCTGCGCGCCTTGCCTCCCGGACTTTTGTCTTGCATCCCTTTTGGTTTGTTTTTGGTGCAAACCTTGTTTTCCTTGTTTGGAAGGTGGTACAAGGGTGGGAGACCAGTTCTTCCCCTTGGAGACCACTTTCCTTCCTGCCAACCAGTTTTCTGGTCGAGAAACTGGTTTTCTTGGTCTTTGGGCCACCTTTTCTGGACGGCCACCACACCATTGCCTTGCTTTCACGTTGCAGACCCTCTCCTCCCATGGCCGACAACTTTTTGCCCTGGCCGACCACTTCCACTGGTCGGCTGACCTGTAGAAGTAGCTAGCCGACCACTTCAAGTCGTCGGCAGCTGTCCATCACCTTTTTGGAGATTTTTTTAGGCCAACTGTTACAGCTGGAAGGAACTTTAGGCCAAAAGCTTGTCCAACAAGCTTGTTGCTTGTTCTCTATATAAGAGAACCTCCCCCATCCTCCTCCAGGTTCAGATTTTTGTGCTAGAGCTATAGATACACATATATCTCTATATCTCTCTCTTGGTCTCATTTTTGTGCCTTAAAGTGCTTATTCTTCATACTTTAACACACAAACACACACTCAAACACCATCCTTTTGTTGTTGAGGCTCTTAGAAGCTGGTTTTGGTGTTTTTGGTTTGGTTTGAGCTCAAAAAAGTTGTTGGAGTTGTAGCTTCAAAGTGGTTCTACAAGGGTGAGCCTTTAACCCCTTAAACCTTGGTTTTTGCTTAAGCTTTTGGACCTGTTTGCATGCTTATTTAGGCTTGACTTCCTACTGCAAAAAATTCTAATTTTGTATGCTTGTGATGTTTGTTTAAGGTCACTTTTGTGTTGGGGGTAGTCTCCCCCCTCTTAGGCCTTGTTTGGCCTTGTTCTTGTGCCATCTTTTTAAGGTATTGGGATCACCTTGTTTTGGCCTTCTCACCACTGAAACTCAGAGGAATTTCAGTGGTGGAAATGGTGTTTTAAGGTCCCAAATAGGAGAGGGTCATCCCCTCTCCTTGTGTCTTGTATGCTTGCTTCACTTGCCTCATGTTTGAGCATGTTTATCTAGCATATGTTAGCTCCACCTCAGGCCATTTTTGGCCTTCTTTCAGTATGGCATACCTCTGTTTTGACTTGGTTTTGTCACCTCATGCATGCTTTATACACTTGTAGTGTAAATTTTGCAAACTAGCTTTGTGTGCTTCATGAAGTAGCATGTCTTTCTAGCTTGTTTTAAGTCCATCTTAGCATGTTTTTGGTGTTGTTTTTCCATGATATACCTCTGTTAAGGTTTGGTTTGATAGCCCCATGCATGCTCCATGCACTTGTAATGTAATCCCACAAATTAGCCTAATGTGTAACCATGTTTTAGACCATCATTCTAGCATGATTTTGGCTTAACTCTAAGAAGCTTTTGCCCATGTTTTAGTATGCTCTAGCTCTAATTTGTGTTGTTTTGGTCATGCATGCCATGCTTTGTATAGCTATAGTGCATTCTAGCTTGTTAGCTTTGTGTGTTGAGTCACTAGCATGAATTACTTGGACTATTTTCATGATTTGGCATCATTTGTTATGTGATTTCAGTTCATGTTTCATGTTCATGCACTCACATCTTTCACTCTTTCCATGCTTTGGAGGGTTGGTCCTTTATGCCTTAAACATGAGTCATTGCGTATACCTTCATGCCTAAGCTTGCGAGCTATCATTTCAGTGTGTTTTTGGGGTTATTTTGCCATGATATAACTCTGATTTTTTGTTGGCTAAGCCATCTCATGCTTCGTCTTAGTAGGTGTGTTGTAATCCTCCCTTTTGGCCTTGTATGCATGATGCCGTATGCCCTTCATGCTAGCTTGTTTTGGCTTCCTTTCATGCATGTTTTAGACTCATTTTGACATGTTCTAGGACTATTTTGGGTTGCCTTGACCATATGCTTCATGTTTTGTATAGCTACAATGCAAGTGCCTATGCTAACTTTGAGTTTTGGGCACCATAGCATGCTTCATTTGTATCATGTACATGATTCGGCATCATTTAACATGACATTTCAGAGCATGTAGCATTTCCATGTTCCCACTTCTTACACCCTTTGAGTGCCTCTAAGGGTTGTGCATTGTTGCCTAGCTTATGGCCTAGTGTGTATGCATGCATGCTTGGGTCCTTGAGCCCTCATCTTAGCATGTTTTGGTCTTTGTTTAGACCTAATTAAGCTCTGTCCATGGTTGGTTCATGCATTTGTGCCATGTGTTGCATGTCCCTTTGTATAGTCCTCTTTGCTAGCCTTATGCCTTAAGGACCCTAGCATGCCATGCTTGTATTGTTTGAGAGATTTGGCATCATTTCATACCTTATTTCAGTGCACTTAGTGTTGTTACACCTCCATGCTTATCACTCTTTGAGCACTCTTGAGAGTTGTGCTCTTATGCCTAGTTGATGGGCCATTGCATTGAGCATGCTTGTCTTGATCTTCATGCCTTAGTTTCATCATTATGGCCACTGATTTGGGCATGACTGAGGTCTGTCCATTTTTGGTTTAAGTCCATTTAGCATGTTTGTTTGCATGCTTATGTTACATTGCATTGCGTATGCCATGTTGTTCATTGCATTGTGTATGCCATATTCTTTGCATTGTGTATGCCATGTTATTCTTTGCATTATGCATGCCATATCATTTGCATGCTTATGTTACATTGCATTGCATTGCATATGCCATGTCATTACATTGCATTGTGTATGCCATGTTATTCTTAGCATTGTGTGTGCCATGTTGTTCTTTGCATTGTGTATGCATGTTGTTGCTTGCATTTGTTTGGATTAGGTGTTAATCCAAACACGAGAAACGATGGATGTTTCATACTTGAAGTGATGAAACGTGCCTCAATTCTCGGTCGCCGACCCTCTTGATCATACATGATAGAGTTCTAGGCTTTACGTGTTTATGTGTGCATTCATTTTACATTGAATTGTGCAATTTGGCTTCTCGGCCATCATGCATCGAGATGCGTGATTGGTGGCCCAAGGGTCGAGAACCACACTCCCTTGAGCTTATGAAATGATAGGGAGGATGGTTGTGCACACATATCTTGCAAATACATTACCATGCCCCTTTCTTGCTCTCTGTTGCAGCAAATTGGAAGAGTGCAGCAAAAACTGGTCGGCCAACCAGAAAAACTAGCTAGCCGACACCTTTTTCTGGTCTGCAGCAATGGCAAGTGGTCGGCCAGTGGCTGGCAATACCCCTAGGTGGTCGGCAGCCCTCCTACAGGTCCCCAAGGTGAGTTAGAAGCTTTCTGGAGCTTGGTGCAAGGTTCTGAGAACAGTTGCAAACAGATGCAAATCGGGGCATCGCGTTGGATTTCCGAACGAGGCGACCGAGCATGCATGCACTCCTCTTCCCAAGGACCTCTCTTTACTACTTTGCTTAGCTAGTTTATGCCTTGGTTCTGTACTTAAGTAGTTAATGCGCTTAGCTGCTTATTTGTATTTGATTAGCTTGATTTGTAATAATTAGTGTAATTAGCTTAGATTAGCTAGTTAGCTTCTTATTCGGACCCTCCGTCGAGAGGGCCAACTGTCGTAATAAGTGTGCATGTGTGTGATGCATGTCTTCTAACCCCCATTTCTTTCTCCCTTTTACTTAACTGCTTACGATGGTTAGTTTTAGGGCATATTTCATTAGCATACTTATGCTTCGCATGCGTGCATCATTCATCTGTTTTGCATGCACCAGGCTCGGCGCATCATACTAACTGCATTGTATTTCAATTTCAAGTTGAATACATGTATCGAATTGTCGCATTCATATGCCATTCTAGATAGCCGAGCCTATTTTAGTTGCATTTTTGCATGTGTTGCATTAGCCATCTTAACATGAACTCGGATCATGCATGATTTCTAACTAGTTCTCTATTTTGACTCGGAGTACACTGTGAGTGTTTACATTTTAGCATACTGCATGAGATGTGTTTGTTGCCATGATAGCATGCTTGCCATGAGGCTAACTGCTTAGTTGATTAACTGCCTGAATGCCTATGGGTGAAGGTTGGATTGCTTGAATTGGAACAACTCATCAAAATCCTCGACTTAGCATACTTGCGAGTAGCAAACTTCAAATCATTTTCACAAACGAACATGCAATGTTTTGTTCCAACTTAGGTGATCTAGTCTATACTTGTATGTTGTGCGCATCACATAGTAATTCTAGGTTGATAACCAGAATAAGAACATATGTCTTTTCAAAAACAAAATATCATGTTAGTAAAGGCCGATCTTTGATCGGACGAGCGGGGGTGCTCATTGCATGACCTTCCCCTCTCGTACCCAAGTTCCCAAGCCGAGGCAACTTTGGTGATGACGGACACGTGGCCTTAGGCACAAGTCAGGGTTTCCTAAATTTCCCAAAAATAAAACATTTAGGTGGCGACTCTGTATTTGGCAAAGCAGTCCATGTTTGGGACTTCTTTATAAAAATCAATTTTCCAAAACGATTTGCTGGATTTGGACTCTTTGGTGATTTATCGATCTCGCATTGCACTTTGTGAGATTAGATTCAGAACCGTGACACAAGTCTGAACTATAGTAGCTAGGCTTTTCGTGCCCCCTCTCGGAAGATAAATAAGCCCTACAATTTCTGGCGACTCTGTTGGGGAATTTAGAGAACTTGACTTGAAATTCATGATGTGAAATTTTATTTACACTTATATGTTTCTTTGCATTGTATTTGCATTGGTGCGTTTAAGTCATTGTGTTTGTCATCTGCTATTCCTGGACGGTTTGCTGGAGGCTTGCCTAAAAGCTTGCCAAAAGGCTGACCGGTCACGAGCTCTGCCATGATGGGAACACAACCCTTGGATCTGGACTACCGCTATATCGTTTGATCCTCCTTTCACTTCTCAGTGTTAGGTGAGAGAGGTATATTAGGTAGTCTTGCTGAGGTATCCTTTTGACCATTCAACCAAGTTACATATCGAAAAGCCATAGAGACTATTCCAAACTAGGATATGATGCTCACCCAAATATAGCATTGCGTGAAAACCACTTTGTTTGAATAGTGAACCCTAGTTCCTGATGAAACTAGGACAGGGTAACCTTACCCCCTCATAGGGGTGTTTTGGCTCTCATTTAACTTGTATGTGCTTTACACTGAAACTGCGCAGGAATGTGCATATCTGTTGCAAGTTTGGTATCCGTTTTGGGGAGCAGAATTTAGTGTTAAGTGCAGTCCTACAGCTTTGATTAAATCTGTGTTGGTGACATCATTACTTGAGGTGCTATGCGGTTTTTGATTACTGCTTTTCTTTTGCTTTATTTCTTTTTGCTAGGTAGTTTAATACCATAGCTTTAGAAAGTTCGGATATCCCCCAAGTGCTCTGGACCTGAGTCAGAAGGCTTTGCAAAGCTGGAGATCTTGTTAGGGGACAACCAGTGTTTACTTCACTCCCACCAGTTACAAGGTGGAGGAGAGTCAGGAAGAGTTCACCAGTCTAGTTTTTACAGCAGTCACCCCTCAATTCACCTACATCTAGTCAGGCTCAGGGACTGTCTTCTACTTCTAGTCGAGAATGAGATCACTCACCTATTCCAATGACACAGTATCCCCCAGTCAGTATGGAGGAATTAATACATCATTTTCAACAAACAGTGGAAACCCTATAGCAAGATGCTGCTTGTCAGGCCGAGGTCACAGCCCGTCAGGCTGAGGTAATAAATAGGCTATAACAACAACAACCACAGCCGGCAGCAGCTTTTGGATCCCATACACCTCCTACGGGTATCCCAGCACCTGGAGTCACTACCCATACTGTTAATGTCCAAGAAAATCAGGGCAATCCGGTAGAGCTGATCCCAACACAAGCTTCCAAAACACCTGTGTATCAAACCGAGGCTTCATTTTAGTTTAAGGTTGATCCAACTGTGCTTAAGGTCAACAAGCTGGAGAAGCTATTCACGAGAGCACAAGGTGTTAACTCCATCCCCAACATAGAAGACGGGTATACCGACTCTATAGTGACATTGACAGATCGGTTCAAAATGCCGCATATCGATCGATTCGGCGGCTCTGGAGATCCCATGGTTCATCTACGGCTGTTTTTAGACATCTTACGGCCGATAGGCCTGACTACATTGCAGAAGCTGTCTCTTTTTCGCCGGACCATGTCAGGAATAACAACCATATAGTATGCGAAGTTGGAATATTCTGTTAAGCAAAATTGAGAGGAAATGGATGAGGCCTTTATTGCTCAATACTCGTATAACACGCAGATCGAGGCCACAACTCGTGATCTTGAGGCAACACGCCAAGAGCTGAAGGAGGGCCTTATAGAATTTGTGACGAAGTGGAGGGCTAGAGCTTCAATGATAACCACAAGGCCTTCCGAGAAAGATTAGATAAAGATGTTAGTCTACAATCTGCACGGGGAGTTGTTGCAGAAAATGATCATCCTACCTCTGTTCACATTCACCAAGCTCCATAAGATGGTGGTTTAGATCGAAGACGCCAAAAAATAAGGGCTGATTACTGATGAGAAAGAGTAGGCAAAAAGGCCTTTGTGCGCAGTTCCAATGCTACTACCAGTAGTAGCACAGCTGCACGACCATTAGATGTGAGCGTTGTCACCAGCACAACCAAGACTGCCAATCCCTTTGCCAACATAGCTCCACAAACTTTAGCCAACCTTGCCCAATCCCAGAGGACCTTTACTCAACTCTATATGACCCTATCTCAAGCCATGAAGGTGTTGGTCAAAAAAGGGCACCTCAAACCATTAGAGTCTCGCCCACTACCTGATCCTCTTCCACCTAAACACAACCCAGCGAAGTGCTACGCATTTCACCGGCAGCATGGTCACAATACCAACCAATGCGTCCGACTGCGTCATGAGATTCAAGACCTCATTGAAAACAAGGTGATCGAACCACCCCAGAAACCAAATGTAACTACAAACCCTTTCCCAGCCCACAATCAAGTTCCTCCACCTCAAAATCTAAACCTAATCCATACACTGGCCATCCCCTGCGACCCCAGCGTATATATTGCCCCTTCCCAATTACCAAGACCGACATTGTTCATTCCTGAAAGCACAGATTTGTGCATGATGGACACGATCGAACTTCAACCTAAGCCTGTGGTGGTGACAGTTGCAATGGAAGGGAGGCTAGCCTTAGAGGAAAGTACGAGTCCGTTACCGAAGAGCTCTGAGGACTTGCCTAAGAGGGTGTACAATCCGAGCTGCTACATTGTGCCGATTGATCAAGTCAAGCTAGAATTGGTGTTGCCAACTGTAGTGGAGGTTAATGTGGTTTGGAAGGATGGCTCGAGCCAAGGGTTGGATGATTTGGCAGAACTTGAGGAGGATTTAGACGACCTGCAGTTCTTTGACGAACAGGATCAAATGGATGTGCAGATTGGCTGGTTCGATTTGAATGGATCAACCGACAACTCTGGGTGGCTGAGTAATGAGCCGAATAAGGAGAAAGGAACTGAAATGAAACCCGAGAAAAAGGAAGCAGGAATCGTTGTAATGGCTAGAAGGTTTGATGAAAAGGGAAAACTGTCGGAGAACACTGGCATGGAAAATTCAGCTTAGGAACTGGGCACTGTGAGCACTGTGGACACAAAATAGGAAGCTGCACTAAAGAAGTTTGAACAAGAGAGGGTTGAAGACAACCAGAAAGCAGTACTGGCCCAACACCTTGTGGGAGATACTTGTGACGTGAAAGTGATCCAGACGGAGCCAGACAACTGCTTGTCAGCTGCTAAAGGTATATGGTGGGATGATGCCGATTTGCATCTAGTCCACACCGACGAAGACTGGGGTGAGTGCCTTCCAGACAACTCGTGGTACATAGAAGAAATAGATCACATGAAAAGAAGTGGGTGGTATTTTAAGCCACCACACTTAGATCAAGTTGAGGCATCTGGGAAAGACAGAGAGATTGAGAAATAGAAAGAGAAGCAACTAGAGAAAGAGGCAGTTTTAAAGCAGCTTAAGAAAATCCAAGTTGACATCTCAATTTGGGGTCTCCTCATGGCCTCCCGCATACATCGACAGACAGTATTGTCACCAATGGACAAGTCTAAACTGTCCATTGACACTACTCCCAAACAGCTTATAGGATTGGTCTTCCCAGGTGGCATCGGGCTAACCCTGATCTTTTCTGACAAAGAACTGCCGCTGGAAGGCTCAGCTCATAACAAACCCTTGTACATATCTGTTGAGTGCAGGGAGAAATGGGTACCGGTGGTGTTGATAGACACCGGTTCGGCTATCAATGTCCGTCCTTCTCGCACATCTTATGCAATCGGCCTCAGACCAGCAGACTTTGTGCCCACAACCCAAGTAATTCGGGCATATGATAATACGAGCAAGGAGGTCATGGGCACGGTGCAAATCAGGGTCCAGGTGGGCCTAGCTCAGCAAGATGTCGAGTTCCATCTCCTGGATATGCCAGCCACCTTCAATTTACTATTAGGGCGGCCCTGGTTGCATTATGTTAAAGCTATCTCCTCCACCCTCCACCAAATTTTGAAATACCCTCACGGGAAAGGAGTGGCGATTGTTTTCAGGAATTCATCCATCCATCCCCTGCCAGAGTTAACTACACCAGTGTTGGAGATCACTCATGGCGAGGAGGATGTATTCCTCTCAGGGTTCACTCTAGCTGAAGCCTGGGTAGTGCAGACCATTTTGGCCGTAGATGAGGGTATGTATGTCAGCGTCCAGTCTATCTATTTCATGAACAAGCTGCAGCATGTTCCAGGAATGGGACTCGAAAGAAGTGGCCAAAAAGGAGTAACAGCATTGACAGACGTGCCGTACAATACACATGCCTTTGGTTTAGGCTATATACCAACCAAAGAGGACTGGATCAGGAAAAGAGAAGAAATCAGAGGCAGAGCTAGGGCTAAGCAAGCAGGAAAACACTATGAGCTCATCCACAGGCCTATCTAGGGAACGCTGAATGGCCACTTTGTTTAGGAGAGAGAAGATTTCCCCTTTTGCGGCTTTCTTAAGCCTTGGATGAATTCCATGAAGCAACGTGTCCTTGGATTCGAGATCTTTTTTGACTTGTAGCTACAAAACAATAATGAGGAGAAAAAGTCTGAACCAAGTACTGAAGCTGAACAGAGATTGGAAACTGACTCAGACAATAGCGAACTTGGAGTACGGGCAGCACTGGCTTGTCTCCTCGCAGATCCTGTGGCTGACTCAGAGAACTTGGGGGATACCTTTACCATCTCCATGATCGGGGAACAACTGGGTCTGAACCCATCCAGCAGCATTTTGGATACATCGAGGCACCATCTCTTATCTAACAGCTAGAGGAGGGCTATCTATCTAGTTCTGAGTCGGGTGATGAGCTAGAATCTGATTCCACTGAGTCTGTGGAGTCGAAATCAGATTCTGGATCTTCTAAGTCTGAGTCTGGTGTTCCCGGGGGTAGTAACCCGAATGCCAAGGTCTTGTCCATGTCCTCTTTTTCTTTTTCTTTTTGAGTCAGTTTTAACCGAAGATCTGGATCTTATGAATGAGAACGTTGCCGATTCTGAGTATTTCTCTATGCCGCTTATTTATTGTATTAACCAAGATTTTCAGAATTTTAATGAAAACGAAAAGAAGGAATTCCCCTGGTTTTGAAAAACTTGATTAATCGAGAGGAGGAGTGGTTTGCTAAACCCTGTGCTGATGAAATCATTGCTATTAATGTGGGTACTGAGAAGGATCCGCGTATAGTCCAGATCGGGTCCACGTTGTCTTCGGGAGTGTAGACACCCCATTTTTGACCGTCCTTAAGACTTGGATGTCGCCGTTTGAACACTCGGTGATTGCCCATGTTCGTGTTTCGTTTTGAGTTCCCGGAGGTCTTGGCTACGCGCCTTGCCTCAGGATCTCTCAACTCGACTGTTCTGTGTTCGGTTTTGCACCAAACACTTGTGTTTTTGTTTCTGAGGGTGGATAGTAGCTTGTTAGCTTGCCCATTTCAGTCCATGTTTTTATGCTTTCATACTTGGAATTGTTCTCCTTTTATTGCTTTGAAGATGTGTCCTTTTGTGCCTTGAAATGAGCATTGTGCATGCTTAAGTGTTTAAACCTTTGGGGCTGCCATATCAGTGGGTTTTGGGACTTATTTTGGTGCCTTAAAACTCTGTTTTGGTTGTATAGTTCATGCCATGTTTGCTTGGGGGTAGTAGTAGAAGAATGCCCCTTTGTTATGCCTTAATCTTGGGCCTATTGGTGTGCATGCTTACATGAGTGTTTATCCATCATTTTAGGCATCTTTTGTCACTGTTTTGGGGTGGGCTGAGGTCTGCCCTTTGCATTGCATGATCATATTGCATTGTTTTGATTTCATGCTTGCCTAGTATCACAATTGCATGCTTGCATATTGTTAGCTAATTGCATTTCATGTCATAGTTTGCATGATGAGTTACATGGCATTACATCTTGTATGTTTGGCATATTGCATTGCTCATGTTGCATCTTTGAGCCAAGTTTGTATACATGCATTGCATTGTTTGGATTGGGGTGTCAAGCCAAACTTGAGGGGTGAGGAGTGTTTGTACTTTAAGTGACGAAACACGTCTCAACCCTCGGTCGCCAATCCCCTTGACCCCAACATGATAGGGTGTTGGCATTCATCTCTTTTGGTTGCATGCATTTACATCGATTTGCAAAACTTGGCCTCTTAGGCCATCATGCCTAATTGATGGCCCGAGGGCCGAGGGTTATGTTTCCTTGAGTCCATTGCATGATAGGGAGTGTGGCCATGCTTACATTTGCTTGAAATTCGATGCCAACACTGCTTGCCCTCTGTTACTGTCAAAAACCAGTTTCTGCAGGAAGTTTTGGCCGGCCGGCCATCTCCAGTGCCGACCGGCCATCCATCAATGGCCGATAACTTCATCAGTGGCCGGTGGCCATTCCTACTAGCCGGTGGTGTTCCACAGTGTGGCAAAGAACCTATCCCAAGACTTGTGCAGTCTTCAGAGGAGCTAGGCAGTGTAAACAGAGGAAGCAATGCTATGGCAGCGAGTTTCCGGGCAGTACGAGTCAAGCATGCATCATCCAAATATTTTGAAGGCAGGGCTGTGGCTATTTTAATTCTGCATTTAATTTGTTAATTAAATAAGGGTTCTGTAATAATTAATTAAGTAGTTAATTATTTATTCGGTTATATAATATTTATTCGGACCCTCCGAGTGAGGGCAATTGTGTAATAAGTGTGGGTGAGTGTGTGCATGTCTTCCAATCCTACGTCTTTCTTCCCTTTTATTTACCCGCTTATGATGGTAGACTAGGACATATTTAAATTAGCATACCTTATGCTATGCATGCGTGTATCCATACATTTGTCTTACATGCACCGGGCTCGGTACATCATGCTAACTGCATTTGTATTTCAATTCCAAGTTGAGTACTTGTTAATTGTAGCATTTCACATGCCATCTTTAGGATAGCCAAGCCTATTGTAGTTGCATCTTGCATGTGTTGCATTAGCCATCTTAACATGAACTAGGATCATGCATATGATTGCTAACTAGTTTCTGTTTTGGCTTGGAGTACTAGGTGAGCTTTTTATGCTTTAGCATACCGCATGCGTGTGAGTGTTGCCATAATAGCATGATTACCATGAGGCTAGCTGCTTATGTGATATAACTACTTGAATGCCTGTGGATGGAGGTTGAATTACCTAAATTGGAATGATGCATTAAAACTGCGAGTTTTAAGCCCACTTGAGGGTGGCAAAAATCTGCATTTTTAGCCTACTTATGAGTAGCAAACCATTTTCAAAACAAACATGAAATGTTTTGTTCCAATTTAGGCGATTTGGTCTATACTTGTTTGCTGCGCATAACATAGTAATTCTAGGCTAATAACCGGAATAAGAGCATATAATGTTTTCAAAACAAGATATCACGGTTAGTAGAGGCCGATCTTTGATCGGGCGAGAGGGGGTGCTCATAGCTGACCTTCCCCAATCGTACCCAAGTTCCCGAGCCGAGGCAACTTTGGTGATGACGGACACGTGGCCTTTGGCAACGAGTCAGGGTTTCCTAAATTCCACCAAAAAAATATTTAGGTGGCGACTCTGTATCTGGCAAAGCAGTCCATGTTTGGCACTTCTTTACAAAAATCTGTTTTCTAAAACGATTTGCCGGATTTGGACTCTTTGGTTCAGATTAAGAACCGTGACAATTTGAGTCCTGAACTGTAGTGAGCCCAATGAACAAACGGGATTTTCCCTTCCGGGACGTTCGGGGATGTCTACAGTTTCTGGCGACTCTGCTGGGGATTAGAGAGCTTGACTCGAACTCGTGATATCCTATTTTGACTACACTTATGTGTTTCTTTGCATTGCATGTGCATTGGTGCGCCTAGGACACCGTGTTGGCCATCTGCTATTCCTGAACGGTTTGCCGGAGGCTTGTCTTGTGAAGCATGACCATAAGGCTGACCGGTTGCGGGCTCTGCCAGTATGGGAACACAAACCCCGGTTTTACCGGGGCACCTTTTGACCATTCGACCTAGTGCATATTCGGAATCCATAGTGACCATTCCAAGCTAGGACAGGTTGCTTGTTAGGTTGTTTGAAACCGCTGCGTGCGTAGTGAAAACCCTAGCTCCTAACAAATAGGACAGGGAAACCCTACCCCAACATAGGGGTGTTTTGGCTCTCTTTTACTTGCTATGTGCTTTTAGAGTGTATCTCTACAGGAAACACATATCAGTTTGCAAGTTTGAGTATCAGGCCTACGGGCATCAGTGTTTTTGGGGAACCAGTTATCTGCGGGTATTAGATTCAGACTTGGAGGCAACGATTTGGAAATAGTGATCAGTGATTGAGGAACAATGTATTCAGCTTATTGATAGGATGTCATGATACCCAACTGTGTGTTGTGTGTTTATTTTACGCCGTTACGCTGTCCTTTTGTCTGTTAATTTATTTTCATATACGCTTTATTTATCTTCTTGCTAGGTAGTTGAGCACGATTGCTTCTGACCCAGTAGATATTCCCCAAGCACTCTGGACTAGAGGTCGTCGACTCCATCGATCTGAGGATCTGGTAGACGGACAACCAGTGTACCACTCTCTACCCCCGGTGACTAGACGGAGGGCAGTTAGGCAGAGGGCATCAGTTCAGCAGTCAGTTCAGAGGGCCTTATCTACCCCACCTGAGTACAGTAGGGATCAGGGTTCTGTTTCACCTACAGAGAGGGAATATATACCGGTAATTCAATCAGATCAGAACAGTATGGCCAGCTTAGAGGAGATGGTGCGCCAACTCCAAGAGAGTATGAAAATGATGCAGATGCTGTCCGACAGGCAGAATTCGCCAAGCAGCAGGCCACGGTTATGAATGAACAAGCAGAGTTAATCGTGAGGCTACAGCAGCAAGCCGGAGCATCTGCTTCGCAGCAAGCTCTCCCCGCCAGGAGTTCCAACCCTCGGGGAGACAGCTAATGTTCAGAATGATACAGACATTCCCACAGGACCACCTCCACCCCGATCCTACCCCAGATCCTACCCCAGTTATCCAAAACACCCACCAACCTACGGACTCTCCCTTTGAGTTCGAGACAGATCCCACAGCACTGAAGTTGAGCAAGCTTGAAAAGTTGTTCAAGAGATCCTAGGGAGTCAAGACCATCCCTGACATTGAAGATGGATATACCGACGCAGCTATGACGCTGCCTGACAGATTCAAGATGCCTCATATCGATCGATTTGATGGGTCCGGGGACCTCATGGTGCACCTGAGATTGTTTTCAGATATTTTCAAGCCAATGGGCCTCACCAGACTGCAGAAACTGTCTTTATTCGGCCGGACCTTGTCGGGTGTGGCGGCCATATGGTATGCCAAATTAGAAGATGACATCAAGAGAAAGTGGGACGAGATGGCTGAGGTCTTCGTTGCGCAATACTCATATCATACACAAATCGAGATTACGACCCGTGATCTCGAGACAACGAGGCAAGAGCCCAAAGAGAGCTTCTCAGAATTCGTGTCCAGATGGAGGGCCAAGGCTTCGATGATGACCTTAAGGCCCACAGACAAAGATCAGATTCGGATGATTGTGCGCAATCTTCAGCCGAAGTTAATGCAGAAGATGATTGTACTCCCCTTTCCTACCTTTTCCGATCTACATGAAATGGGGGTACAGATTGAGGATGCCTTGAAGCAAGGCTTAATTGATAATGACCGGGAGCAACCCCGAAGAACTTTCAACCGCAACACTAATGCGGGCCCGAGCGGCGCTACAACTACAAGAGCCTCCGAAGTGAGTATGGTCACCACCAACCTCCCTCCAAGAACCATGGCAGCTACGCCATTCTCCGGCGCGTCCGGAAGCCATACACAAACAGCCAAATACCCACCCAAAAACACAAGAACCTTCGCTCCACTGTATATGCCCCTGTCCAAAGCTCTGGGGGTTTTAATCAGAAAAGGGCACTTGAAGCCCCTAGAGCCGCGGCCATTACCGAAAAACTTCCCCCTACCCACAATCCAGCCAAATATTGCGCATTTCACCAACAGCACGGTCATGACACCGATCTGTGCTACCGATTACGTCATGAGATTCAAGATCTCATCGATAACGGGGTGATTCTGCCTCCCGAGAAACCCAATGTTACAACAAACCCTCTCCCCACACATAACCAAGCTCCACCTCCCAAAAGAATCAACTTCATCCAGATGGGGTCGTGTCTTACGATCCAGCGTCTATATCACTCCTTCCCATTTGCCTAAACGGAGGTACTCCTTCCTGATTGCACCGACTTGTGCATGATGGACATCTCCATAACCCAACCTAAGCCAATGGTGGTGACTGTCAAAGACAGGAAGGGGAGATTCCAGAGGAGAAGAGGATTGTTGAGCCAGAGCCTGCGGAATCTGGAAGTTGTGTTGAAAGACATATAGTCCGAGTGACTACATTTCGTCAATAGGCCAGGATGGGCTAGATGTGGAATTGCCGACGGAGGCAGAGCTGTGTGTGATCCAAGGGGATGGTTTGGGACAGAGGACGGATGATTTGACGGCTGTGGAAGAAGACCTTGCCAATCTCCAGTTTTACAGTGACCAAGATCCAGGGGACGCAGCAGTCAACTGGTTTGATTATGAGGAATCGGCAGAGGCTACTGGGTGGTTGGATGATCAACCGGATGTGGTGGAAGAGTTCCAACCAGAACAGGGCCGACAGGGGCAAGAATGTCAGTGACGGCCGGAAGGGTCGGAGAACAGAGTACATCGCCGGAGAGCGCCGGTGTCAAGAACTTCGCTCAGGATTGGAGCATTTCGAATACAGGGAATTATTGAACAGTCAGCTGTATTGACACAGTGGAACAGGAAAGATTTGAAGATTCCGAGAGAATCAGGAAGGCAAAGGCCCATGTGGGGACTGAAACTGCTATGTGCACAGAAACAGAGAATGCTGCGAGCATATGGATGGAAGGTACCGCGAGTACGAGAACAGTCATACTAGAGCCGGACAGGAGTCTGTCGGCTTGATGGAATGTGGTGGGAGGATGAGGATTTATGTCTTGCCCACAGATGAAGATTGGGGGAACAACCAACCGATGACACCTGGTACCTTGGAGAAGTCGACCATATGACACGGAGCGGGCGGTACTTCAAACCCCCGCACCTAGATCAACCAGAGGCTTCTGGAAAAGATAGGGAGGCTGAGAAACAAAAGGAGAAACAACTTGAAGAGGAGGCTGTGCTCAAACAGTTAAAAAAGATACAAGCAGACATCTCCATCTGGGGACTGCTTATGGCATCACGAGTGCACAGACAGGCTGTCTTATCAGCCATGGACAAGGCCAAGCTTTCGATAGAAACCACGCCAGAACAGCTGGTGGGATTAGTCTTTCCGGGAGGAGCTACCCCGACGCTGACTTTTTCCGACAAGGAATTGCCACCTGAGGGGGCAGACCATAACAAACCACTCTACATCTCTGTGGAGTGTAGGATAAATGGATACCGGTGGTTCTTGTTGATACCGGATCCGCCATCAACGTCTGCCCGGCAAGGACAGCGTATGCGATCGGTTTGAAAACCGCGGATTTTGTACCAACAGCCCAGGTGATTGGGCATACGACAACACGAGTAGAGAAGTCATGGGACGGTGAAAATTCAGACTAAAGTTGGGCCGGGACAGCATGAGATAGATTTCCATGTCTTAGAGGTTCCTGCAACTTTCAACCTGCTTTTGGGGCGGCCGTGGCTGCATCAGGTAAAGGCAGTGTCATCCACTTTGCATCAAATGGTGAAATACCCCCATGGGAAGGGAGTAGCCATTGTTTTTGGGAATTCATCAATTCATCCACCACCGGAGGTATTTACGCCTGTTCTAGAAATTGAGCATGGTATGGAGGATGTGTTCATATCAGGTTTTACCCTGGCTGAGGCTTGGGTTATACAGAACATCATGGCTGCTAACGAGGGGATATATGTCAGTGCTCAAGCAGTATTTCTCATGAACAAGCTCCAACACATCCCCGGGCTGGGATTGGGAAAGAGTGGCCGGAAGGGCATCGCAGCATTGGCCGAAGTGCCACACAACCCACACACCTTTGGCTTGGGTTATTTGCCCACCAAGGAGGATTGGGTAAGGAAAGGAAAGGAGATGGCTGGGAGAGCCAGAGCGAAACAAATGGGGAAACCTTTTGAGTTGATGCACCGGCCCATCCGGGGTACCCTAAACGGACGCTTCGTCCGGGAGGGAGGACTTTCCATTCTGTGGCTTCCAGAGCCGTGGCTGAACGCGGAGAGGAAGCGCGTGCCGGGGTTCGAGATTTTCTTTGACCTACAATTATCTGGGGATGATGTTGCCGAAGAGCAGCAGACCCGACAGTTGAGGTTGAGCAGAGACAGGAAATGGAGTCTGAGGACACCGAATTGAAATGGGGGTAGCACTGGCATGTCTACTTTCAGATCCTCCGATCGAACAGAAGTGCTTGGGGGATAACTTCTCGGTGTCCATGATCGGGAATGAAACGGCTGCGGGCCTACCATCAACTATTTTGGATGCATCCATCGCACCCTCTCTCGTTTGGCAGTACGAAGAGGGATTTTGTCAAACAGCACCGGGTCAGGTAGTGAGCCGGAATCTGATTCCACCGAGTCTTGTGAGTCGGAATCAGGTTCCAGCTCAACTGAGTCTGAGTCCGGTATTCCTGGGGGTGATAACCCGGATGCCACAGTCCTGTCCAGGTCGTCTTTTTCTTTCTCTTTTGAGTCTGTTGTAACAGAAGAATCGGACGGTTTGGAAGTACATAATGAGAATGATATGGATGTGGTTTCTGAGTACTTTTCTGTGCCTTTGATTTATTGCTTGAATCAGGACTTTCAAAATTTTGACAAAAACGACGAGGAAGAAATTCCTCCGGTTTTGCAACGATTAATTGATCAAGAGCAGGAAAGATTTGTTAAACCTTTAGTTGATGAAATCACTACTGTGAATATTGGTACTGAGAAGGACCCGCGGCTGGTCCAGATCGGGTCCACGTTGTCTTCGGAGGAACGCGAGCGCTTAGTCGCTTTATTAAAAGATTTCAAAGATGTTTTCGCGTGGTCCTACGAAGACATGCCTGGAATCGATCCTGAGATTGTACAGCACCGGATCCCTCTTGACCCCGAGGCCCGACCTGTCAAACAGAACTCAGAAGGATCCGCCCTGACTGGGCCATCAAGATTAAGGAAGAGGTCACCAAGCAAATCGATGCAGGCTTCCTGCTGGTATCCGAATACCCGACTTGGTTGGCCAACATTTCCAGTGCCGAAGAAAGATGGCAGGATCCGAGTATGCGTGGATTTTAGGATTTGAACAGAGCTAGTCCGAAGGACGACTTTCCCTTGCCGCATATTGATGAGTTGGTGGATTTTACAGCGGGGCATGCTTTGCTTTCGTTTATGGATGGTTTCTCAGGCTACAATCAGATAGTGATGGCACCTGAAGACCGGAAAAGACCGCCTTCACCACCCCGTGGGGAACCTATTGCTACAGAGTAATGCCGTTTGGATTGAAGAACGCTGGAGCTACATATCAACGGGCCGCGACCACGATATTACATGACATGATCCACAAAGAGGTTGAGGTGTACGTGGACGACATGATTGTCAAGTCCAAAGAAAGAGAGGGCCACTACACCGCCTTGCAAAAGTTTTTCCAAAGGATCAGAGAATTCGGTTGCGGCTGAATCCGCAAAAGTGTACGTTCGGTGTTACAGCAGGGAAAATGCTAGGGTTTCTGATTACACAGAGGGGCATCGAAGTCGACCCTTCCAAAATCAAGGCCATCTTAGAAATGCCACCACCAATGACTGAAAAGGAGGTGCGAGGCTTTCTGGGTAAAGTGCAATTCATAAGACGGTTTATCTCAAAATTAACCTTGACTTGTGAACCACTTTTTGGTCTCCTGAAGAAAGGAAAGAAATTCCAATGGGACGGCCGATGCCAAGCTGCTTTCGAACAGATCAAGAAATACTTACAGAACCCACCGTGTTGTCACCACCAGAGCCAGGAGACCGTTGATATTGTACCTTTCAGTGACCGAAACTACAATAGGCTGTATGCTTGCCCAAGAATCAAAGGATAAGGTGGAGAGGGCCATCTACTATCTGAGCAAGAAGATGCTTGAGTATGAAACTCGCTACACACCGTTGGAGAAGGCTTGCTTAGCCTTGGTATGGGCTACCAGGAAGCTGCGGCACTACCTGTTAGCTCACTCTGTAATGTTGGTTTCACAACTGGATCCCTTCAAATATCTTTTCGAGAAACCGGCACTTACGGGTAGGCTAGCTCGTTGGTTGCTGTTGCTTTCCGAATTTGATCTTAAATATGTGACACGCAAGTCAGTCAAGGGAAGAGCAGTAGCAGAATTCTTAGCCGATCATCCAGTGGGAGGGGGTGAAGTAGTTGAGTACTTATTTCCAGATGAGGCCATTTTGCACCTCGAAGATGAAACTTGGACGATGTATTTTGACGGAGCGTCAAACCAGTACGGGTATGGGATAGGAGTGTTGCTGATAGCACCTGACAATTCCCGTATCCCTCTAGCATTCAAACTCCGGTTCAAAGTCTCGAACAACGAAGCAGAATATGAGGCATGCATTGCCGGTCTAGAAGCAGCCCTAGAACTAGGGGCAAAACGGTTGGACGTCATCGGGGACTCGAACCTTGTTGTGTCTCAAGCAAAGGGAGATTGGAAGGTCAAAGAAGAAAATATGATAATGTACCACCAGACCTTGGATTTGTTAATTCCTCGGTTTGAGAAGCTAAACTTTGCTCATCTAGTAAGAGAGAACAACAGGTTCGCAGATTCACTAGCAACTCTATCTTCCATGATAGACATCCCGTTTGGAGTCCGGATGCGTCCAATCATCATTGACCAGAAGTTTGCGCCAGCATATGAAGCGATCGCTGCCATAGATGAGGTTCAGGACGACAACCCCTGGTATTATTGGAGAAAGAGGCGTATCCACCAGGGACAAATGCTAAGGATAAAAGGGCAATCAGAAGAATGGCTGTTCAGTTCATCATCTGCGGGGGTAAGCTGTATAAGAGAGGTCATCTGGGAATGCATAAACTATGTGTGGAAGCTGAAGAGTCGAAGCGCCTAATGGAGGCCATCCATGGAGGAGAATGTGGTGCACATATGAACGGGGTAATGTTGGCTCGGAAGATCCTCAGACAGGGTTACTACTGGTCTACCATGGAGGAGGATTGTATCGGCTTTGTTCGGCGATGCCACAAATGTCAAATTCATGCAAACCGCATGAACATCCCGCCGTCGAAGCTGTACAACATGACTTCGCCATGGCCATTTTCAGTTTGGGGAATCGATGTGATCGGGGCTGTTACTCCGAAGGGGTTGAATGGGCATGAGTTCATCCTGGTCGCGATAGATTACTTTACGAAGTGGGTCGAGGCCCAATCTTATGCAGTGTTGAAGGCTTCACATGTCGCGAAGTTTATTAGAAACAACATCATCTATCGTTACGGAGTCCCAAATGAGATAATTTTAGATAACGGTTTCCACTTCAAGAAAGAGGTGATTGACTTGTTGGAAAAATACAACGTGGCTTTCCATAAGTCATCCACATACCGGCCGCAAACCAATGGAGCGGTTGAGGCCGCCAACAAGAACATCAAACACATACTGCAGAAGATGGTGGAAACCTATCGGGACTGGCCGGATAAGTTGCCGTTTGCCCTATGGGGCTACCGGACTTCAATCAGAACTTCTACTGGGCCGACTCCGTATTCATTGGTTTATGGGATGGAGGCCGTTCTACCTATCGAAATTGAGGTTCTATCTTTGCGAGTGTTGGCTGAGTGCCAGATAGCCGAAGCGGATTGGCAGCAGAGTAGATTTGAGGAACTCATGCTATTTGATGAGAGGAGATTGAAAGCACTGTACCATGTTCAAGGTTATCAGTGCAGAATTGCCAGGGCTTTCAACAAGAAGGTTAAGTCCAGGAATTTAAAGGAAGGAGATTTGGTACTCAAGGACAACCGAGCTCCCATCCACGACCCAAGGGGTAAGTTCAGGCCCAATTGGACTGGTCCCTACATCATTAAGTCTATTTGGTTGGGTGGAGCTATCGTTCTGATGGACCTAGATGGCCTAGAGTTCTCACAACCGATCAACATGGACAAGTTGAAGAAATATTACCCCTGAGAGGCTCGTTAGGCCGAAAACCCGAAAGGGCGACCTAGGCAAAAGTTAGAGCATAGAAAATTGGAAAATTATAAAAACTGAGCTCGCAAGGTTGAAAACCCGCAAAGGGCGGCTTTGGCAAAAGTTAGAGCGTAAAAGGAGATTGAAAATACCCGAGTGAACCTAAGCCTGAACTACGTAAGGCTTGATTCCCATCCTTGGGATACGTAGGCAACTCCATCTTGGAGTTCAGCTATAAACTTTTCCCTGATCAACTTTGTCCATTTGATCAGCTCGGTCATCTTGGCCTATTCAGTACTCAAAAGCTTTGATTGTAATCTCCGGTGTAGTGCTATTCAGACTAGGGGCAACTTTCTGTTGCTGTGTAGTGCCGTGGTACTATTCAGACTAGAGGCAACTTTGTAGTTGCTGGAATCCGGGGTTGTGCATCCCAATGACAGATCTCAGGCGTGTCCAGTTCTGATCCATATCGAAAATGGTTTTGAAAAGTTTTAATAAAAGTTGACTTTGTTCAAATTAATCTTTTTACAACTAAGACCATTTCTCGACCCAAAACGGGAAATTTTCAGTACCACAACCTTCAATTTCGTTGATTTCAATACAGAGTTCTCTTGCTCTTGCATACAAATTGAAGTTGCTTTTTTATTACATTCATAAAGAAAACTTGAAATTACTAATAAAGCAATAAATCCGGGGCATAGATAAGTCAGGTGTTCCTGCGCCCCCTCCCAGAGCTGGTCGAAGCCTCCGATGCCAAGCTGGGCCCGACCTGTGCCTCTTCATTAAGCCAATCCAAGCACTCATCAGACAAAGTACAACTGTCACGCCCCTAACCCGCCCCTAAAAGGTTTGGGCATGACCTACTCAGAAACAGACAGAATGACCTATAATAATTGATTTTTGGGGCTTGTGCGGAAGCAGTAAAATTAGAACAACATTCGGATACATCCATTGAGCAACTACCAAAATGCCAGGACCATCTTGAAATTTAACTTACAGTAAATATGTACATGAAATTAGGTTACAGATACGTCTATAAACCCAGCTCAGACTTTAGGTATACAAAACATTAGGTATAATAACCTTGACCAACCACATATGGGTACAAAAATACATAGACAATCATGCAAGGGTTCCTTTAGGTGCCTGGTTATCCTTATGCTGACAAAAATGCAATTGCTAGAACGGATCTCCAAGCTGGCTTCCTACAGAAATCAGACAAAATTACAGAATGAGACAAGCTCAGTGAATATTAGTACTTAAACAATTAAATCATAATGCGTAGCTATACATGCATCAACTCAAGTACAAAAGTAATACGGTTTTACCTTCGGACGGCTCTTGGCCTATTACCTAATTTTTAACAGATTGACCTATTGGCCCAACTTTATCAGATTGGCCTTTCAGCCCAGATAGCCTTACGGCACACAGGTAGCCTTTCGGCACACAGATAGCCTTTCAGCACAGGTCGCCTTTCGGCACACAGATAGCCTTTCGGCACAGGTAGCCTTTCGGCACACAGATAGCCTTTCGGCACAGGTAGCCTTTCGGCACACAGATAGCCTTTCGGCATAGGTAGCCTTTCGGCACACAGATAGCCTTTCGGCACAGGTAGCCTTTCGGCACACAGATAGCCTTTCGGCACAGGTAGCCTTTCGGCACACAGATATATTAGAAATATACAGAAATGTGCATGTACTCAAGAGGTGGCTCGTACGGATTCTAGAGGTGGCTCCCACTAAAGTGTAGCACTTAGTTCCGTACAGCACTTTGCTCCACACCAGAAGTCAATAAGTTTCATCATGTCATATCATAAACAAAACGAGTATCATAGCGGAACAACCGTAGTGTCATCAAAACAGACCAGCCTTACAGCCATATAGAGACACATAGTTTCTTTTTATCATTTAGAGGAGTTAGCATATTTAAGTTACTTGTCACAAAGTGCCAACAACATCCATTAATTCCAAGGGTACATTAATACTATAGTATCATAATGTACCCACATTTCACTTGCTTATTATCATGAATCAATGTCCTTAATTTGCGAATAACAGTATGTGCATTTGATCCATCAAAATAGTTGCCTCGTAATAACAGGAAATAATACCAGTTGCTTACAGATGACAGAAAGTGAATATGTAATATAGACAGAGCAGAATAATTCCATAGTTACACCACTGTATGCAGCTTTTTCAACGTTCACACGTATTTCCATTTGAAGTGAAATCACTTACAAGGATTAGAGCGTTATAACAGAAAGTAAAATGTACATATAGCGTACTATTACTCACAGTGTTGTAGTGGCGTACTAGTTCCTTCTAGAGTGTGCCCTGTACACCACATGACTGATAAATTAGTATTCTTTCCTTTTTAAATTCTTAGGAAGTCAATTCATGTGTTACCGCAATTCGTATGAATTTATAACTATCATAAACTCATCAGAAAATTATTCTAAAAGTACCAAAGAGTTCGGCACGTAAAACTGAACAAACACATTTTCTTGTCACAAAACAGTCCTCCGCTCGAGCGCTAATTTGTGCGCTCGAGCGCACAGTACAATGCTATCAAAAATACTGGAAGGTTGGTTTTTACGCTCGAGCGGACATTTCTACGCTCGAGCGGACAGGGTAATTCCGAGCAAACTACTGAAAGATAAATTTTCCCGCTCGAGCGTACCTGTCTCTGCTCGAGCGGACCTTCGACCCAGATTCAGGGCAGCACGATTCCAACCCAAAATTTAGCAATCAAATCCCAATTTTCATGCAACCAAAGATGAATCTAATGCAATACTTCAACCTCACATCACCATAACATGGATTCTACCTTGATTATAGCAATTTACCCTCACTTAGAGGCTTCAACAAATCATTAATCTCCCTTAAATTCCATTCTATAGTTAAGTTCTTCAAACACAACACATAGATGCATAGAATGATGAGATAAACCAAAGATTTGAAGTATAATTCATGCATCCCACAATTAAGGTGTTGAAGTAACCAATTCATGAAAAACCCTCACAATCAAACATAGATCTATCATGAACCAAATACAAACATATATTTCAATCTTCAACCATCACAACATGAGAACTTAAATTACCTTGAAAGAAATCACACAAATCCAATAAGTTGTTTAGCTTCCTTGGTGAATCAAGTTTCCCCCAATTCTTCACCCACGTTTCTCTCTTCTTCTCTCTCTTAGTTCCTCCCTTAGAGCCTCACATTTTTTTACCATAAGCTCAAACAAGACTTAGATATATATATAGAATATATAGGAGCATAAAAGACAAAAATCAATCGCTTTATGATGCCGAAATGAAAATTTCACAGAAAATCCCATTAGAGCTTAAAAATCATGCAGATTCCAAATATCAAATCAATTTCTGAGAATTAGGTCTCTAAGGTGCCCAATTTTAGCTTCAAAGAATTTAAGTGTAACAGATAAGATTTCAACTCAACAGATAGAGACCCATTTGTCTAAGTTCCATGCAATTTTTCATACTTACACATACAGTTTCATAATAGATATTCAAAGACACAGAATAGAGGACTGAAAGGATACCAGAATTATGTACGAGGGTCGGGGTATTACAACAACTGAAAGTGGGAGCAAGGGCCAGGAGCTCTCTAGTCCTCCATGCTGTCATATACCAGGCAAGCTGTGCGCCTCGGATCGGGAATGTAGTCGAGTAGTCTATCCCCTCTGGTGAACAAGTCTGGTCATGACCAAATTGGCGCTGAAACCGGAATGGGAAGTAGAACACACAGTGTGTCATGCCGATCAATTGAATCCCAGGTTGACGGGTCATGCTATAGCCCATTGCCGGTAGATTGAGCCAGGGGCACCGCCAAGCAATACGGTCTGCGGACAAGTTGCACATCCAATCGAACCACCAACCCTCATCAAGGGCATCGACTAGGCGCTGCCTAAAGAAGTAACCTCGAGCTGAGTATGTTGGGCAAGAGTCCACAACCTGCAACTTGTCCATCAACCACACCTGGGAAGGGATGAAAAATGAGAGAATAAAGAATAGAGAGATGTACGATGAGAGAAAAAGTAAGAAAAGGGTTTTGTGAGAAAACCGAGCTTGAGGGCCGAGCAATATGAGCAATACATATGAGATATTGGGTAGGAAACTTTACCTGCAGTAGTAGTGGACTCCCCGCAAATTTGGTCATTTTGCGACGATAGAAAGTATCCAAGCCCATCAACGTCTCAGCCAGAGTCATGGCGATGCAACTCTTACCCTCCTTCAAACCTTGGGCAACCTCGATCGACCGACGCTAGATCCTCCGGAGCCTGAGGCAAGTAAGAAATGAGATAGCATGCACAAACAAAGTGCGTGTTGCCGAAAACCTTGCCAATGACGGTTGCCGCGGTCACCGGCATTAGAAAACGGCAAATCAAACTCGGAATATCCAGCATTCCATCGCAAATCAAAGAACGAGCGTCGGGTATTGAGAGCCCACACATTAGTCCTAAGGCTTGGGCATGGCCAAAACAAAGTTGGGGCAGGATCTCTTCGTTGCGCTCGGACTCCATTAAAGCTTGAAAATCTTCAAAGGTAGGACATACCTCTTGCCCGCCGAAGCTAAAAACATGTGTCATCGGATTCCAAAACCTTACCGCGGCATGGAGAAACGGGAGGTGCAGCGGGGAACAACCAGAGTGAATAGTGCGTTTATGCCGAAGCCCCGGAAATTCAACTTTTCCGAACCATCCAAGTTGTTAATCCAAGTTGTGAGATTTTGGGCAAGAAGCGCTTCCATTTGGGGCAAATCAGTGTTGAATTAAGAAGAACTACGAAGCTGAGGCCTTTTTGTAGAAGATAAGGTTGAGTGGAGGACAGATGTCAGCATTCTGCTGGTTCTGGCAATTCAGGGCCGGCCGGCCAAATATAGTGCCGACCGACCACCACTTTTGGCCGATTAATCAAAGGTGCTAGCCGATGGCCTTTATCCCTGGCCGGTGGTCTTCCTCCTTGTTCTCTGAGCTGTTTATGCTGAGGATTGGGGAATGCCATCACTTCCAATGCCCTCCGGTGATCGATTCTTGCGGAGTCACGCCTATTTGCTTATCGAGTTGTTGACATTTGCTTATTGAGTTGTATTTCACTCTCTTTGAGTTTTTGATTTGCTTATCGAGTTGTACTCATACTTGGTTGGTTATATCGAGTCTCTCTGTTTTGCTTATCGAGTTGTAAATTGGTTCACTACCTGATTATTACGATGCGAATGCTCTATTTTCAAACGAATTTCATTCACATTGTTATGTGATGCCATGCGATGCAATGCATAGAACGTACAAATGCCACACATTTTGAACAAAATAGCAGTTTAATTTCCATCATGTGTTTTGCAAAAATACGCAGTTTTAAAAAAATAAAACCTGCCTGAGGCAGTGCAATATGTTTAAACTACCAGTAAAAAGGAAAGTAAAGCGAAAAGAGAGTAGGGCAGTAGAGTATCGAGATTGGTACTAGCAACCCCTCCCTTGTGATCAATGCATCTCTCGCGCCCTTGTTCGGGTCAACTACGTGTTTTGGCACCTTCGTTACGCAAGGCAGTGCAAGGAAGGGCACTTTTGGAACATTGATAGACTTTCAAGTTGAGCTCAAGTTGTGTCTGCTATAAGCGATGATCGGTGCGTGCGAGAAACATCCCTTCCCGTATCCTTTTGTGCCTTGCGAGTTCCGCAAATCGCCTCAACTATGCTATGCTACAGTGTTTTTCATTTCAACATCATGAATAACATGTCTTTACCATACTTCAAGTTGAATCTATCCCTCTTTTCTTGCTATACACATTGCGTGCATACGTGCATTGCTTTACTTACATGGGTTCAATTTCCTTTTATACACATTGCGTGCATGCGTGCATTGCTTTACTTACATGTGTTCAAGTTTCTTTCTATACACATTGCGTGCATACGTGCACTGCTTTACTTACATGTGTTCAATTTCAAGTTTCAATACACATTGCGTGCATACGTGCATTGCTTTACTTACATGTGTTCAATTTCAAGTTTCTATACACATTGCGTGCATACGTGCATTGCTTTACTTACATGTGTTCAATTTCAAGTTTCTATACACATTGCGTGCATGCGTGCATTGCTTTACTTACATGTGTTCAATTTCAAGTTTCTTTCTATACACATTGCGTGCATACGTGCACTGCTTTACTTACATGTGTTCAATTTCAAGTTTCTATACACATTGCGTGCATACGTACATTGCTTTACTTACATGTGTTCAATTTCAAGTTTCTATACACATTGCGTGCATACGTGCATTGCTTTACTTACATGTGTTCAATTTCAAGTTTCTATAAACATTGCGTGCATACGTGCAGTGCTTTACTTACATGTGTTCAATTTCAAGTTTCTTTCTATACACATTGCGTGCATACGTGCACTGCTTTACTTACATGTGTTCAATTTCAAGTTTCTATACACATTGCGTACATACGTGCACTGCTTTACTTACATGTGTTCAATTTCAAGTTTCTATACACATTGCGTGCATGCGTGCATTGCTTTACTTACATGTGTTCAATTTCAAGTTTCTATACACATTGCGTGCATACGTGCATTGCTTTACTTACATGTGTTCAATTTCAAGTTTCTATACACATTGCGTGCATACGTGCATTGCTTTACTTACATGTGTTCAATTTCAAGTTTCTATACACATTGCGTGCATACGTGCATTGCTTTACTTACATGTGTTCAATTTCAAGTTTCTATACACATTGCGTGCATGCGTGCATTGCTTTACTTACATGTGTTCAATTTCCTTTTATACACATTGCGTGCATACGTGCATTGCTTTACTTACATGTGTTCAAATTCCTTTTATACACATTGCATGCGTTGTCGCGTTATGCTTTACTTACATGTGTTCAAGTTCCTTTTATACACATTGCATGCGTTTGCGTTATGCTTTACTTACATGTGTTCAGTGTCCTTTTATACACATTGTACACGTTGTTGCGTATACTTTACTTACATGTGTCTACATCCTCACACATTGCGCACGTTGCCCCGTGTTCTTTACTCACATGTGTTTGCGCTTTCACAACATTGTTATGCATCCCGCTTGTTTTGCGTTGTCACGCACTTTCAATTGCATAGATGCGCATGTTGCTAACAATATTGTACCTGTTAAGTTACTTTCTTTTGCAGGCACGATATTGTATGTACGGTTCATTTGAGGCTGGTGCAACCAGACGAACCGGACAGGTATTGTATTCTCCGAGTGAGACGTATTGAGAATTGCATAATTCTCTTACATCCTTTCTGCATTGTAGTGTAGTTTGGTCTATGATTGCTTAAAACTGTCGCATGTTATGCTTCGTTACAGCTTTCTTTGCATGATCATAAGTTATGCTCGGCTTTGTGCATTGTCTTGCATTTTGCCCCTGCCTTCGGGCGCATATCTTTGTCTGCCGCTTGTATGCTTTGTCCAAGTCTTCGGCCTTGTCAAAAATGGGTCGTCTCTGGGCTTTGACAATCACTCCCGTCATTGTTATGACTTTCGAGTTCTGTCAAGAGGGGCAACTGTAGACACCCCATTTTTGACCGTCCTCAAGACTTGGACGTCGCCGTTTGAACACTCGGTGATTACCCATGTTCGTGTTTCGTTTTGAGTTCCGGAGGTCTCGGCTACGCGCCTTGCCTCAGGATCTCTCAACTCGACTGTTCTGTGTTCGGTTTTGCACCAAACACTTGTGTTTTTGTTTCTGAGGGTGGAGAGTAGCTTGTTAGCTACCCCTGGCACCCACCGGCCGTGGCTTGAGGCCACCGGCCGTGTTTTGAGGCTACCGGCCATTGGTAAAGTATACCATTGGCCGGTCGGCATTCAGTGTGGCCGGCCGGCCATCTGTTTGGCCGGTGGCCTCCTTTTCTGGCCGGTAGCACTTTTTTGACTTTTTCAGGCATGGTGCATGCCAGCTGTGCCAGCTGGAATGCACTAACCCTGCCCCCGTGCATAAGTGTGGTTGTTTTGCCCCTTTTGCACCCTTTTGGTCTAGCTTCTTGAGGAAGCTTGGACCTTTGTCTTAGCTTCCTCAAGAAGCTTGCCAGCTGTCCCAGCTTCCTCAGGAAGCCTTGACCCCCTTGCCCCCTTTGCCCTTTTTTTGTTTAGCTTCTTTGAGAAGCTTCAAACCTTTGCTTTGTCTATATATAGAGCCTCTCCTCCTATGGTAGGGGTTGAACAAAAAACCAGAGCTTATACATACATATATCTGTCATATACTCTCTCTCTCTCTATATCTCCCTCTCTCATCCTTTGTGTGTGTTTGGAAGCCTAAAAGTGTGTTTTGACCTTGGTTTTGCACTAAGACACACACCATTACACCATACTTCGACCTTGAGAGGCTTTGAGGGTTTGTTCTTGAGTTTTTGGACTGGTTTTGATCAGAGGAAGGTGGCTGATCTTGCTGTTCTTCAAGGGTTCTTCAAGGGTAACATTCTTACTTTAGATTCCCCAATCTTGCACTAGATTTTTGCCTATCTTGCTTGCTGTTTTAGACTTTGTGTATAACTGAAAAAAGTCTTGTTTTGCATGCTTAAGATACTTCATTAAGGTTGTTTTGTGGTTTGGGGTCGACCTCCCCCTCTTAGGCCTTGTTTGGCCCTTTTGGTGCTCTCTTTGTTAAGCTTTGATTACTCTTGTGTATTGGCCTTCTCACCACTGAAATCCAGTGGATTTTCAGTGGTGAAGAAGGGGTCTTGAGGTCTTGCATAGGGGAGGGACACCCCTCTCCCTTAGTCTCTCATTTTTGCATGTTCTTGGCTCATAAGGGTAGCATGCATGATTAGGTGTTTTTGGTCCCATTTCAGAGGGTTTTGTATGTTGTTAGGTCATAATATGCCTCTGTTTTTGGTCGGATTAGTGGTCCCTTTCATGCTTAATACACTTGCTTTGTATTCCCTCATTTTGCCTAGAAGTGCATCATGCCATTAGACCACCATGCTCTCATGTTTTGACCTTGCTTTGTGAAGTTCTTGGTCATATTTTGCCATGCTTGAGGTCTGTTGGTTACTGATTTGGTCATGTTTGACATATTTAATATGGTTGCTATGCATTTTGGCTTGTGAGCCCTAAGTAAGTGAGTCATAAACATGCCTTAGTTGGTCTATTTCAATGATTTGGAATCATTTGCCATGCCATTTCAGTCCATGTTTTTATGCTTTCATACTTGGAATTGTTCTCCTTTTATTGCTTTGAAGATGTGTCCTTTTGTGCCTTGAAATGAGCATTGTGCATGCTTAAGTGTTTAAACCTTTGGGGCTGCCATATCAGTGGGTTTTGGGACTTATTTTGGTGCCTTAAAACTCTGTTTTGGTTGTATAGTTCATGCCATGTTTGCTTGGGGGTAGTGGTAGTAGAATGCCCCTTTGTTATGCCTTAATCTTGGGCCTATTGGTGTGCATGCTTACATGAGTGTTTATCCATCATTTTAGGCATCTTTTGTCACTGTTTTGGGGTGGGCTGAGGTCTGCCCCTTTGCATTGCATGATCATATTGCATTGCTTTGATTTCATGCTTGCCTAGTATCACAATTGCATGCTTGCATATTGTTAGCTAATTGCATTTCATGTCATAGTTTGCATGATGAGTTACATGGCATTACATCTTGTATGTTTGGCATATTGCATTACTCATGTTGCATCTTTGAGCCAAGTTTGTATACATGCATTGCATTGTTTGGATTGGGGTGTCAAGCCAAACTTGAGGGGTGAGGAGTGTTCGTACTTTAAGTGACGAAACACGTCTCAACCCTCGGTCGCCAATCCCCTTGACCCCAACATGATAGGGTGTTGGCATTCATCTCTTTTGGTTGCATGCATTTACATTGATTTGCAAAACTTGGCCTCTTAGGCCATCATGCCTAATTGATGGCCCGAGGGCCGAGGGTCATGCTTCCTTGAGTCCATTGCATGATAGGGAGTGTGGCCATGCTTACATTTGCTTGAAATTCCATGCCATACACTGCTTGCCCTCTGTTGCTGTCAAAAACCAGTTTCTGCAGGAAGTTTTGGCCGGCCGGCCATCTCCAGTGCCGACCGGCCATCCATCAATGGCCGATAACTTCATCAGTGGCCGGTGGCCATTTCCCATGGCCGGTGGCCATTCCTACTAGCCGGTGGTGTTCCACAGTGTGCAGAGAACCTATCCCAAGACTTGTGCAGTCTTCAGAGGAGCTAGGCAGTGTAAACAGAGGCAGCAATGCTATGGCAGCGAGTTTCCGGGCAGTACGAGTCAAGCATGCATCATCCAAATATTTTGAAGGCGGGGCTGTGGCCATTTTAATTCTGCATTTAATTTGTTAATTAAATAAGGGTTCTGTAATAATTAATTAAGTAGTTAATTATTTATTCGGTTATGTAATATTTATTCGGACCCTCCGAGTGAGGGCAATTGTGTAATAAGTGTGGGTGAGTGTGTGCATGTCTTCCAATCCCACGTCTTTCTTCCCTTTTATTTACCCGCTTATGATGGTAGACTAGGGCATATTTAAATTAGCATACCTTATGCTATGCATGCGTGCATCCATACATTTGTCTTACATGCACCGGGCTCGGTACATCATGCTAACTGCATTTGTATTTCAATTCCAAGTTGAGTACTTGTTAATTGCAGCATTTCACATGCCATCTTTAGGATAGCCGAGCCTATTGTAGTTGCATCTTGCATGTGTTGCATTAGCCATCTTAACATGAACTAGGATCATGCATATGATTGCTAACTAGTTTCTGTTTTGGCTTGGAGTACTAGGTAAGCTTTTTATGCTTTAGCATACCGCATGCGTGTGAGTGTTGCCATAATAACATGATTACCATGAGGCTAGCTGCTTATGTGATATAACTGCTTGAATGCCTGTGGATGGAGGTTGAATTACCTAAATTGGAATAATGCATTAAAACTGCGAGTTTTAAGCCCACTGAGGGTGGCAAAAATCTGCATTTTTAGCCTACTTGCGAGTAGCAAACCATTTTCAAAACAAACATGAAATGTTTTGTTCCAATTTAGGCGATTTGGTCTATACTTGTTTGCTGTGCGCATAACATAGTAATTCTAGGCTAATAACCGGAATAAGAATAATGTTTTCAAAACAAGATATCACGGTTAGTAGAGGCCGATCTTTGATCGGGCGAGAGGGGGTGCTCATAGCTGACCTTCCCCAATCGTACCCAAGTTCCCGAGCCGAGGCAACTTTGGTGATGACGGACACGTGCCTTTGGCACCGAGTCAGGGTTTCCTAAATTCCCCCATAAAAAATATTTAGGTGGCGACTCTGTATCTGGCAAAGCAGTCCATGTTTGGCACTTCTTTACAAAAATCTGTTTTCAAAACGATTTGCCGGATTTGGACTCTTTGGTTCAGATTAAGAACCGTGACAATTTGAGTCCTGAACTGTAGTGAGCCCAATGAACAAAACGAGATTTTCCTCCCGGAACGTTCGGGGACGTCTACAGGGAGAGCGCGAGCGCTTAGTCACTTTAAAAAGATTTCAAAGATGTTTTCATATGGTCCTACGAAGACATGCCTGGAATCGATCCTGAGATTGTACAGCATCAGATCCCTCTTGACCCCGAGGCCCGACCCGTCAAGCAGAAGTTGTGTGTAGAATCCATCCGGATTGGGCACTGAAAGTCAAGGAAGAGATCAACAAGCAGATCGAGGCAGGTTTCTTGTTAGTATCTGAATATCTGACTTGGTTGGCCAATATCGTCCCAGTGCTAAAAAAGGATGGTAGAATCGGGTATGTGTGGACTTCCGGGACTTGAACAGATCCAGTTCGAAGGATGACTTTCCTCTACCGCATAGTGATGAGTTAGTGGATTTCACTGCGGGCCATGCATTGCTATCCTTTATGGACGGGTTTTCTGGGTACAGCCAGATTTTGATGGCGCTCGAGGACAGAAAGAAAACCACATTCATTACGCCGTGGAGTACCTAAAGCTAATAGGTTTTGCCGTTTGGGTTAAAAAATGCCAAGCCTACCTATCAGAGGGCTGCAACCACCATTTTGCATGACATGATCCACAAAGAGGTCGAGGTGTACGTGGACGACATGATTGTCAAGTCCAAAGAAAGGGAGGGCCACTACACCACCTTGAAGAAATTCTTTCAATGGATCAGAGAATACAGGTTGAGACTAAATCCGCATAAATGCACCTTCGGCGTAACGGTAGGGAAAATGCTGGGCTTTCTGATCACATAGAGGAGCATCGAAGTAGATACTTCCAAATCAAGGCCATCCTAGAAATGCCACCACCAAGGACTGAAAAGGAGGTGCGAGGCTTTCTTGGTAAAGTGCAATTCATAAGACGGTTTATTTCCAAATTAACCTTGACTTGTGAACCACTATTTGGTCTCCTGAAGAAAAGGATGAAATTCCGATGGGATGAGCGATGTCAATTTGCCTTTGAGTAGGTTAAGCAGTACCTCCAGAATCCGCCTGTGTTATCACCGCCAGAGTTGAGGAAGCCTTTGATTCTGTACTTGTCAGTAACAGACACGACTATGGGATGCATGCTCGCTTAGGAATATGAAGATAGGTTGGAGAAAGCCATCTACAATTTAAGCAAGAAAATGCTGGATTATGAGACCCGTTATATTCTGTTAGAGAAAGCTTGCCTAGCCTTGGTATGGGCTACCAGGAAGTTGAGGCACTACTTGTTAGCTCACTCTGTAATCCTAGTTTCGAGATTAGATCCTATCAAATATCTCTTTGAGAAACCGGTGCTTACGGGTAGGCTAGCTCGTTGGTTGCTTCTCCTCTTCAAATTTGATCTCAAATATGTCACCCGCAAGTCAGTCAAGGGAAGAGCTATAGCGGAGTTCTTGGCAAATCACCCGATAGAAGGGGATAAGGTGGTAGAATACTTGTTCCTAAATGAAGCCATTCTGCAAGTTGAGGAGGAAACTTGGACGATGTACTTTGATGGAGCATCCAATCAGTATGGTTATGGGATAATTGTGCTGTTGATAGCACCCGACGACTCCCATGTACCTTTAGCCTTCAAACTCCGATTCAAGGTGTCCAATAATGAAGTAGAATATGAAGCATGTATTACTGGTTTGGAAGCCGCCCTGGAACTAGGGGCAAAAAGGTTGGATGTTATCGGGGACTCGAACTTAGTTGTTTTTCAAGCAAATAGAGACTGGAAAGTCAAAGAAGAAAAGATGAAGGTTTATCACCAGACCCTGGATGTTCTGATTCCTAGGTTTGAAAAGCTAGCTTGCACGCATCTACTGAGAGAGAACAACAAGTTCGCTGATGCTTTAGCAACTCTATCTTCTATGGTAGACATCCCACTTGGAGTCTGGATGCATCCGATTATCATTGAGCAAAAATACACGCCGGCTTATGAAACTATTGCCGCAATAGATGAAGCGCAAGACAAAGACCCTTGATGCTACGATATTTGGAACTTCTTAGAAAAGGAGATTTATCCACCAGGGACAAATGCCAAGGACAAAAGGGGAATACAGTGAATGGCTGTCCAATTTATCATCTGCAGAGGAAACTGTATAAAAGAGTCATTTGGGAATGCACAAGTTGTGTGTCGAAGAAGAGGAATCAAAGCGCCTGATGGAGAGCGCACATGAACGGTGTGATGTTAGCTCGGAAGATTCTTAGGCAAGGTTACTACTGGTCCACTATGGAGGAGGATTGTATTGGTTTTGTTCGGCGATGCCACAAATGCCAAATTCATGCTAATCGCATGAACATAGCAGGAACATCCCGCCGTCAAAACTGTGCAACATGACTTCGCCATGGCCTTTCTCAGTTTAGGGAATCGACGTCATCGGTACAGTCATACCAAAAGGGTCGAATGGGCATGAATACATCTTGGTGGAAATTGATTACTTTACAAAGTGGGTGGAAGCTCAGTCCTATGTAGTGTTAAAAGCATCGCATGTGGCCAAGTTCATCAGAAACAATATCATTTGCCGATGTAGAGTCCCAAACGAGATCATATCAAATAATGACTGCTACTTCAAGAAAGAGGTGATAGACTTGTTGGAGAAATACAATGTGGCTTTTCATAAGTCATCTACATACAGGCCGCAAACCAATAGAGTTGTTGAAGCCGCCAACAAGAATATCAAGATCATCTTGCAGAAGATGGTTGAGACCTATAGGAACTGGCCAAATAAATTGCCATTCGCACTCTGAGACTACAGAACTTCAATCTGGACGTCTATAGGGGCAACTCCTTATTCTCTTGTCTACAGGATGGAAGCCATTTTGCCAATTGAAATAGAAGTCCCGTCGCTGCGAGTTATGGCTTAGTGTCAGGTAGCAGAGGCGGACTGGCAACAGAGCAGATTTGAAGAGTTGATGTTGTTTGATGAGAGAAGGCTGAAAGCATTGTATCACGCTCAGGGCTACCAGTGCATAATTGCTAGGGCTTTTAACAAGAAAGTTAAGTCCCGGAATCTCAAAGACGGGGCATGGTGCTGAAAGACAACCGAGCTCCCATTCATGACCCTAGGAACAAGTTCAGTCCCAATTGGATTGGTCCTTACATCATCAAAGCTATTTGGTCGGGTGGAGCTATTATTCTCATGGACTTAGATGGCTTGGCATTTTGACAACCAATCAACATGGATAAGTTGAAGAAATACTATCCCTGAGAGGCTCGCTAGGCCGAAAACCCGAAAGGGCGACCTAGGCAAAAGTTAGAGCATGAAAAATTAGAAATAAAGAAAAACTGAGGTCGCAAGGTTAAAAACCCTAAAGGGCGACTTTGGCAAAAGTTAGAGCACAAAGGGAGAGAGTTAACACTCGAGTGAACCAGAACCGAACTACGTAAGGCCTGATTCCCATCTTCGGGATACGTAGGCAACTTCATCCTGAAGTTCGGCTGCAATCACCTCCAACTCAACTGTCTTGTTCATGCGTCTGATCAGGTCATCTCTATTTGTTCTTTACCTGAGAGTTCAGTTGTGATCTTTCTCTGAGAGAAGAGCTGGTTACAATGCAGAGCAGTGGTGTTCAATCAGGGGTAGTTTATGATCTTTTCATTCGGGGTTCTACATCTTGAGGATTGATTCTGTGCTTGTCAGGTGGTGATCATTTTCGAAAATGGTTTTGGAAAGTTTTAATAGAAGTTGATTTTGTTCAAAATTTTACCTTTTACAACTTAGACCATTTTTGGACCAAAAGGAAATTTTTCAGTGCTCACAACTTTAATTTCATTGATTTCAACATAAAGTTCTCCAACTCTCCGATACAAGTCAATGTTGCTTTTATTACATTGAAAAAACTTGAAAAGAAAGGCCAAAGCAATGAACTAGGGGCATAGGTGAGTCAGGTGCTTCTGTGTCCTCTGCTCATGCTTGTGGAAGCTTTTGAAGCCAAAGTGGGCTCGGTTTGTGCTTCATCCTCGAGCCAAGCCAAACACTCGCCAGAAAGGACATAACTGAAACTAGGGACAGGGGCCAGAAGCTCTCTTGTCTTCCAAGCAGTGAGGTACCTAGCCAAGTGTGAACCACGAACAGGGAATGAAACTGGGTATTTTACCCCCTCCTCTGGGCAGGTCTGATCATGCCCAAATTAACGTCTGAACCAGAAGGAAAGTAGAACACGCAGTGCGTGAGGCCGATCAACTATATGCTAGCCTGCCGAGCCATGCTGTAACTCATCTAGGTCAATTAAGCCAGGGGCAACGCCAAGTTGTGTCAGTAGCAGACTTGTTGCACATCCAGTTGCACCATTATCCCTCATTCGGGAAATCCACTAGCCGGTGGCTGAAGAAATAACCTCAAGCTGAGTATTCAGGGCAAGAGTCCACTACCTTCAGCTTATCCATAAGCCACACCTGGGAATGGATGAAAAATAAGAGAGATTAAAGAATAGAGAGATGTATGTTGAAAGAAGAGTAAGGAAAGGGCTTTGAGAAAAAAATAGAGCATGAGTGCCGAGTGATGTGAGAAACACATATGAGAAAGGTTGTGAAACAATACCTGAAGAAGTAGCGGACTCCCCACGAATCTGGTAGTCTCTTGCCGATGAAAGGCATCTAATCCCATCAAGGTCTCAACCAGTGCCAAACCAATGCAACTCTTTCCTTCTTTCAGACCTTGGGCCACTTCGATCAAACAAATGCTGGATTTGCCGAAACTAGGGGCAAGAAGGAAATGTTCAAGCATACATAAGAAGAGGGCATGTTGCCGAAAATCTGGCCACAGAAGGACGCCTCTATCACCGATATCAGAAAATCGATGAATCAAGTAGGTATGTCTAGCTCTTCGTTGTGGGCCAAAGACCAAGCCTCGTGTAAAGTCAGCCTGCACATCTGTCCCAAAGCCTGGGCATGACCAAAACGAGGCTGAGGCATGATTTCCTCATCGCGCCAGGATTCCATTAGTGCCTGAAATTCTTTAACTGTCGGACATATTTCTTGTCCCCTGAAGCGAAAGACATGTGTATTTGGTCCCAGCATCGGGCCGCGGCATGGAGGAACGGAAAATGAAGTGGAGTATGACTCAATGGAAAAAGTGAATTTAAGCTAAACCTTTTTGTAGAAGATAAGGCTATGAGTGGAAGCTATCTGTCAATAATCTGAAGGTTGCTCACACCGGCCACCTCTTGTGGCCCTCCTCTGGCCGGCAACCTCCATCTCTGGCCGGCATCTCCCATCTTTGGCTTACCGTCCACCTATGTGTTGGGCAGTGTTGGCAACTTATGTTTTGTCTCGATCTTTGTGTTTTAAGGTCTTGTTTTGAGTCTTTTGGTTTTAGCAAGTTTGTTTATTTGAATTTGAGTTGTTTTTGCTTTGTTTATCGAACTGTATTTTGTATTTTGTATTTCGGTTGTTGGTCGGCTCATTACCTGATTAAGAAATTTGTTTCAATCAAGTGCTTTATTGGCCAATTTGATCCCATGTCCATTTTCATGCAAATATGGTGCTCATGATGCAAAAATGACAACACTTTTCATAAAAACTACGAGTTTTTATTCCGAGCATAGTTTTTACAAAAAACCAATACAAGTTTCAAAGAAAAATAAAACCTATCTGAAGCTATACATGAGCTAGTGCTACCAAACAAAAAGAAACTAAGCAAAAAAGTACAAAAAATCAGCGCCAGTCGCCTTACGCCGAGAGGCCCTCTTCGTTCTCTTCCTCGGAGGGGACTCGAGAGCACTATCTCCATCGGCACCACTGTTGGAATCAGACTCTGAACCAGACTCGGTATCGTCTCCGCTCTCTGCCTTAGAGACCGCCTCGGCGTTACCTTCGCTCTCGGACCTAGAGCCAACATGATTACCTCCACTCTCGGATGACTCAAAATGCCGACTCACTGCCTCCTTAGAGTCACTAGTCTCAACATCATCATTGCTCAAAATGGGCTCTGAAGGACTGCTCTCACCTCGGGTGCCCCTATCTCTACCTCGACCACGACGCACATCTCAGCTATGTGCTGGGGGCCTATTTCTCTCTCCTCTCTACTGCCGGAGGAGGTGTCGCCAGTGCTGGTGCTGCTACTGCCACTGGTGCCATCGGTGCAGATGGAATTTGGAAAAAAATAGTAGTCAAAATATCAGCTATAGTGTGCGTATCAGATACAGGCATAGTACACATAGTAAGTGTCATGCAGAAACCAGATACAGTATGAGTACAATGTATGAGTATAGCATGCAGTGTATCAGTACAGTTTGGGAAAGACTACGGTTGAAATGCCAGTGTATAGTGGAAATATGATAGCATGAAGTGCAAACAGAGTTAGTAATGAAATGCATGTTGAACTGAAGGAAATTACTTGGATACCGTGGATACCAAGCAGCATCTCCCTCCTCTGCACCATATCCATCATAGAAGCCACCTGCTCGAGGAGGCTCCCTGTATACTCGATAGATGTCTGCAAGTGCATTTGGATGATCAATGTCTCGAATAAACATATCTGAAATGGAAATGTGCGGGTGCAAATTGTAAAGTGTGGTCCATACTTGGGACGAGCCTTGAACTCCGACAAACTCATGTCCAGCCTCTGCCAGCTCAATCGCAATTTGATAAGCAGTCCCAGTCAGCCTCCAGCATGTGAGCGCAGTGGGAAGCTCTGGCTAACAGATAGCCTAGTCAACAGGTCGCCTCACCTGCCGCAAGAGCCCCTACCCCCTCGCCTGTGTGAGCGCTCGTCAGAGGAGGCATAAGGTGGGTCTAAATAAAGGTCATGTAATCGCCCTCTCCTCTGAAGAAATCAGCATCCAAGCCTACCATGAACTGTATGACTGCATCAATAGATAGGCTATCCGCTATCCTCATAGACTCCGGGGATGGCATCGGAATGACTGGGTCAAGCAGGTCCATAGTTTGGCGAACGAATTTCTCACTCAATAACCAAGCCCGCCAGACTGGGCCCTCCAGTAGAATCCGGAAGCGCGATGTGCCCCAGGCTCCCGTGTACTGGTCTTTCACCCCGGCCGGCATCATGGTCCAAGGCTGTCACGCGATATGCAAACAGAGAATGTACAGATTGTTAGTTGCTGTCAGTTGCCAAAGTGTGAATTAGAACAGTTATAAAGCAAAAATGATTGTGTGTTTTGGGTTACCTCAGCAGCGACCACAGTATCAAAGTAATGGCAGAAGAAGGCAAAGGTCTAGCGACTTTGGCGCTAACACCGACCATCGTATCGTCTCGAGTAGGAAACCTCT